>JAMKYM010000333.1:0-58701 GCA_026541065.1 Canavalia ensiformis | reverse complement strand
GTATAAACATAAAATATTCCTTATAACGTTGATATAAAAAATGATAATCATTAAAAATATGTTTTCTTAATAAATATCCAATTTTAATATAGCTGATAATTTATTTAACATCTTATACAATTTCATCTTATAGATTTATGTAATAGTAGTATAATATATGTCATTATTTTATATATTTGATTAAACTATTTTAAACATTATTTAGAAAGTACAAAAGAAAATGATGATGAGGGTTACGATGATGAAGATGATGATGAACAATGATGATGATGATGATGATGATGATTATGATGATGATGATATGATGATGGCGATAATGATGATGATGATAATGAATGATGATGATGATGATGATGATGATGATGATGATGATGATGATGATTGATGATTAGGATGATGATGAGGATGATGATGATAATAATGATGGTGATTATGATAATGAGCATGATGATGATTGATGATGAGCATCATGATGGATGATGATAGCAATGTTGATGATGATGGTGATGATGATGATGACGAATAGGATTGATGATGATGATGATGATATTCGATGTGTTGATAATGAATGATGATAGTGATGGTGATGACCATGATCATGATGATAATGAACTACGGTAAATGTTAATGATGATGATTTTTTTGTGGATGACAATGATGATTTATGATATTATTAAGGGTGACAATGATTATGATGATGATGAATGATGAATGATGATAGTGATGATCATAATGATGATGATCTTCTTGATAATGGTGATGATGATGATATGATGATGTTGAGGATGACGAATCGGATTGATGATGATGATGATGTTCAATGTGTCGAGAATGAATGATGATAGTGATGGTGATGATGGCGATTGTGATGATGACGATGATGAAGATGAATGACGATGATGATGATGATGATGAACAATGATGAGCATGATGATGAACATGATGATGAATTATGATGATGATGATGTTGAGGATGACAAGTAGGATTTGATGATGATGACGATGATATTGAATGTGTCGATAATGAATGATGATAGTGATGGTGTTGATGGAAATTGTGATGATGATGATGATGAACGATGGTGAGCATGATGATGAACAATTATGAGCATGATGATGAATATTATTATTATAGGGATGAAGATGATGATGATTTTGATGATAATGATGATCACGATGATGATGATGAACTACGGTAAATGTTAACGATGAATGATGATTATTGTGATTATGATGATGATCTTGATGATGAACTATGGTAAATGTTGATGATGATGACTTTTTTGGGGATGAAGATAATGATGGTGACTATGGCTATAAGCATGATGATGAACGATGATGTGCATCATGATGGATGATGATAGTGATGATGATGATGATATTCGATGTGGTGATAATGAATGATGATAGTGATGGTGATGATGATGATCATGATGATGATGAACTACGATAAACGTTAATGATGATGATTTTTTATGGATGACAATGATGATTTATGATATTATTAAGGGTGACGATCATTATGATGATGATGATGATGAACGATGATGAACGATGATAGTGATGATGATGGTGATGATGATGATGATGATGCTGTTGAGGATGATGAATCAGATTGATGATGATGATGATGATATTCAATGTGTCGAGAATGAATGATGACAATGATGGTGATGACAGTGATTGTGATGATGAAGATGATGATGATGAAGATGAAAGATGATAAGCATGATGATGAACATTATGATGAATGATGATGATGATGATGTTGAGAATGACGAGTAGGATTCAATGATGATGACGATGATATTGAATGTGTTGATAATGAATAATAATAGTGATGGTGTTGATGGAGATTGTGATTATGATGATGATCAAGAACGATGAAGATGATAATGATGAACGATGGTGAGCATAATGATGAATAATGGTAGTTAAGAAGATGATGATGATTTTGATGATAATGATGATCATGACGATGATGGTGAACTGATGATGAATGATAGTGATGATAATGATGATGATGATAGTGATGTTGATGATGTTGATGCTGAACTACGGTAAACAATGATGATGATGATTTTTTTGTGGATGAGGATGATGATGATGATGAATGATGATTACCATAATGATGAACGATGATGAGCACATGATGAATGATAATAGTGCTGATGATGTTGAGGATGATGAACAGGATTGGTGATGATGATAATGATATTCAATGTGTGGATAATGAATAATGATAGTGATTGTGATGATGGTGAGGATGATGATCATGATGACAATGATGAGCACGATGATGAATGATGATTGTTGTGATGATGATGATGATGATGATGATGATGATGATGATCTTGATGATGATAATGATGAACTATGGTAAATGTTGATGATGATGATTTTTTTGTGGATGACGATAATGATTTATGATGATTTTTTTGGGGGTAACGATGATGATGATGATGATGATGTTGATGATGAATGATCATTAGCATGATGATGAATGATGATAGTGATGATGATGATGAATTACGGTAAATGTTTATGATGATGATGATGACGATGAATTATGGTAAACGTTGTTGATGATGATTTCTTTGTGGATAACAATGATGATTTATGATATTGTTGAGGGTGACGACGATGATGATGAACGATGATGAGCATGGTGAGGAATGATGATAGTGATGATGATGATGAACGATGATGAGCATGATAATGAAAGATGATAGTGATGATGATGATGTTGAGGATGGCGAATAGGATTGATGATGATGACAATGATTTTGAATATGTTGATAATGAACGATGATAGTGATGGTGATGATGATGATGATGATGCTGATGAACAACGATGAGTATGATGATGATTATGAATGATGGTGAGCATGATATGAACGATTATGATCATGATGGTGAATGATGATAGTGATGAAGATGATGATGATCTTTATGATATGATAATGATGAACGTTGATGATGATAATTTTTTTTATGGATTATAATAATGATGATGACGATGATGATGAACGATGATGATTATGATGATTATGATGATGATGATGATGATGAATGATGATAGTGATGATGATGATAATGATGGTGATTATTATAATGAGCATGATGATGAACGATGATGAGCATCATGATGGATGATGGTGGTGATGATGATGACAAATAGGATTGATGATGATGATGATATTCGATGTGTCAATAATGTATGATGATAGTGATGGTGATGATGATGTACTACGGTAAACGTTAA
This sequence comes from Canavalia ensiformis, assembly GCA_026541065.1. Taxonomy (NCBI): domain Eukaryota; kingdom Viridiplantae; phylum Streptophyta; class Magnoliopsida; order Fabales; family Fabaceae; genus Canavalia; species Canavalia ensiformis. The sequence goes on along the minus strand of JAMKYM010000333.1, from coordinate 55,436 downwards.
TGATGATTATTTGTTTTGTGGATGACAATGATGATTTATGATATTATTCAAGGTGACGATCATTATGATGATGATGATAATGATGATGATCTTCATGATGATGGTCATGATGATGATGTTGAGGATGACAAATCGAATTGATGATGATAATGATGAATGATGATGCTGATGAACAACGATGAGTATGATGATGATGATGATGATAATGAATGATGGTGAGCATGATATGAACGATTATGATCATGATGGTGAATGATGATAGTGATGAAGATGATGATGATCTCTATGATATGATAGTGATGAACGTTAATGATGATAATTTTTTTTTATGGATTATGATAATGATGATGACGATGATGATGAACGATGATGATGATGATGATTATGATGATGAATGATGATAGTGATGATGATGATGATGATAATGATGGTGATTATTATAATGAGCATGATGATGAACGATGATGTGCATCATGATGGATGATAGTGGTGATGATGATGACAAATAGGATTGATGATGATGATGATATTCGATGTGTCGATAATGTATGATGATAGTGATGGTGATGATGATGTACTACAGTAAACGTTAATGATGATGATTTTTTTTGTGGATGACAATGATGATTTATGATATTATTCAAGGTGACGATCATTATGATGATGATGATAGTGATGATGATAATGATGATGATCTTCATAATGATGGTCATGATGATGATGTTGAGGATGACAAATCGAATTGATGATGATAATGATTAATGATGATGCTGATGAACAACGATGAGTATGATGATGATGATGATGATGATGAATGATGGTGAGCATGATATGAACGATTATGATCATGATGGTGAATGATGATAGTGATGAAGATGATGATGATCTTTATGATATGATAGTGATGAACGTTGATGATGATAATTTTTTTTATGGATTATGATAATGATGATGACGATGATGATGAACGATGATGATTATGATGATGATGATGATGATGATTATGATGATGAATGATGATAGTGATGATGATAATGATGATAATAATGATGGTGATTATTATAATGAGCATGATGATGAACGACGATGAGCATCATGATGGATGATGGTGGTGATGATGATGACAAATAGGATTGATGATGATGATGATGATATTCGATGTGTCGATAATGTATGATGATAGTGATGGTGATGATGATGTACTACGGTAAACGTTAATGATGATGATTTGTTTTGTGGATGACAATGATGATTTATGATATTATTCAAGGTGATGATGATGATGATAATGATAATGATCTTCATGATGATGGTCATGATGATGATGTTGAGGATGACGAATCGAATTGATGATGATAATGATGAATGATGATGATGATGATGATAAAGATGAATGATGATGATGATGATGATGATGATGATTGATGAGCATAGTGATTAACTTGGTGATGAATTATGATTATGATGATGATGATATTGAGGATGACGAGTAAGATTCGATCATGTTGACGATGATATTGAATGTGTCGATAATGAATGATGATAGTGATGGTGTTGATGGAGATTGTGATGATGATGATGATTTTGATGATAATGAACTACGGTAAACGTTGATGATGATGATTTTTTTGTTGATTACGATGATGATGATGATGATGATGATGTTGATGATAAACGATGATGAGCAAGATGATGAACGATGATGAGCATGATGATGATGATGCTGAACTACGGTAAACAGTGATGATGATGATTTTTTTGTGGGTGACGATGATGATGATGAACGATGATGAACATGATGATAAATGATTATAGTGATGATGATGATGGTATTCAATGTGTGGATAATGAATGATGATAGTGATTGTGATGATGAATGATCATGATGATGATGATGAGCATGATAATGAATGACGATTGTTATGATGATGATGATGATGATGATGACAATGATGATGAACTATGGTAAACATTGATGTTGATGATTTTTTGTTGATGACGATAATGATTTATGATGATTTTTTTTGTGGGTGACGATAATGATGATGATGATGATGCATGACAATTAGAATGATGATGAATGATGATAGTGATGATGGTGATGATGAACGATGATGATGATGAACAATGATGAGCATGATGATAGATGATGATCGTGATGAAGAAGATGATGATGATGACGAATAAGATTGATGATGATGATGATGATATTCAATGTGTCGATGATGAATGATGATAGTTATGGTGATGATGGCGATTGTAATGATGATGATGATGATGATGATGGTGATGATGATGATGCTAATGATGTATTTCGGTAAACGTTGATGATGATGATTTCTTTGTGGATGAAAATGATGATTTATGCTATTATTGAGGGTAACGACGATGATGATGATGATGATGATGATGATGTTGACAATGAACAATGATGAGCACGTGATGATAGTGATGATGATGATGATGTGAGAATGATGAACGATGATGAGCATGATGATGAATGGTGATAGTGATGATGATGATGATGATGATGTTGAGGATGACGAATAGGATTGATGATGAGGATGAGAATGATTTTGAATGTGTCGATAATGAATGATGATAGTGATTGTGATGATGAACAACGATGAGGATGATGATGATGAACGATGGTAAGCATGATACGAACAATTATGAGCATGATGGTGAATGATGATAGTGATGAAGATGATGATGATCTTGATGATAATGATGATGATGACGATGATGATGAACTAAGCTAAACGTTGATGATGATGATGATTTTTTTTGGATTATGATGATGATGATGACGATGATGAGCATGATGACGAATTATGATAGTGATCATGATGATGATGATGATGAACGATGAGGAGCATGATGACGAATGATGATAGTGATGATGTTGAGGGTGATGATGATGAATGATGACAGTGATGATGATGATTATCTTGATAATGATGATGATGATGATGATGATGATGATGATGATGAGCATAATGATCAACAATGATGAGAATGATGATGGATGATGATAGTGATGATAATAATGACGATAAAGTACGTTAAACGTTAATGATGATGATTTTTTTGTGGATGACGATGATGATTTATGTTGATGTTGATGGTGACGATGATGATGAGGATGATGATAATTATGATGATGATAATGATGTTGAGGATGATGAATAGGATTGATAATAATGATATTCAATGTGTCGATAATGAATGATGATGGTGATGGTGATGATGATGATGACAATGATGAGCATGATGATGAATGATGATTATTATGATGATGGTATTGCTCTTGATAATGCTGATGACAATGAAGAAGAACTATGGTAAACGTTGATGATGATGATATTTTTGTAGATGACGATAATGATTAAGATGGTGCTGAGGGTAACGACGACGATTTAATTGACGATGATGATGATCAAGATTATGATGATTAGCATGATGATGAATAATGATAGTGATGATAATGATGATTGATGATGACGATTATGATGATATGATGATGATGATGATCATGATGATGATGATGATCATGATGATGAACGATGAGGATGATGATGATGATAATGATGATGGTGATGATCATGACGATGATGATGATGTTGATGATGGACGATGTTGATGATGATGATCAGCAATACAATGAAAAATAATGAGCGTGATGATGAATGATGATAGTGATGATGATGATATTCAATGTGTCGATAATGAATGATGATAATGATGGTGATAATTGCGATTGTGATGATGATGATGATGATGAGCATCATGATGATGTAATGATGATTATGATGATGAGGATGATGTTGAGGATGATGAATAGGATATATGATGATGACATTAATGATTTATGATGGTCTTGAGGGTGCCGATGATGGTGATGATGATGATGAACGTGATGATGAACGATAATGAGCATGATGATGGATGATGATGATCTTGATGATGATGATAATGATGGTGATGATGATGATGATGTTGATGATGAACGATGTTGATGATGATGATCAGCAATATGATGAACAATGATGAGCATGATGATGAATGATGATAGTGATGATATTCAATGTGTCGATAATGAATGATGATAGTGATGGTGATAATTGCGATTGTGATGATGATGATGAACGATGATGAGCATCGTGATGATGTTGAGGATGACGAATAGGATATATGATGATGACGATAATGGTTTATGATGATATTTAGGGTGAAGATGATAATGATGATGATGATGATGATGAGGAACGATGTGATCATGATGATGATGATGATGATGAACGATGAGGAGCATGATGGTCAATGGTGATAATGATGATGATGATGATGATGATCTTGATAATGATGATGATAGTAATGATGATGATGATGATCTTTATAATGATGATGATGATGATGAGCTACGATAAATGGAGATGATGATGATTTTTTTGTGGATGACTATAATGATTTATGATTATGTTAAGGGTGACGATGATGATGATGGGCATGATGATGGATGATGATTTTTTTCTAGATGACAATGATGATGATGGATGATGATAATGATGATGATCTTAATGGTGACGATGATGATGATATTTGTGATGAACTATGGTAAACGTTGATGATGATAATTTTTTTGTGGATGACGATGATGATTTATGATGATGTTGAGGATGATGATGATGATGATGATGATGATGAATGATGATGGCAATGATGATGATGATGGTGATGATGATGATGAACGATGATGATGCTGATTACGATGATGAGCATAATTATGAATGATGATGAGCATGATCTTGATGATGATGGTTATGATGTTGAGTATGACGAATAAGATTGATGATGATGATGATGATGATATTCAATGTATCGATAATGAATGATGATAGTGATGGTGATATGGTGATTCTAATGATCATGATCATGATGATCACCATGATGATGAACGATGATGAGCATGATGATGAATGATGAGAGTGATTTCGATGAGTGTGATGACAAACTTCAGTAAACGTTGATGATGATGATTTTTTTGTGGATGACGATGATGAGCATGGTGATGAATGATGATAGTGATGATGATGATGATGATGATGATGATGATGAACGATGATGAGCATAATAAAGAACGATGATGATGATGATAATGATGATGACGATAATGATATATGTTGATGTTGAGGGTGGCGATGATGATGATTATTATGAGGAAGAGGAGGACGAGGACGAGGATGATGATGACGATGAACAATTATGAGCATGATGATTAATGATGATAATGATGATGATGAACTACAGTAACGTTAATGATGATGATTTTTTTTGTGGATGATGTTGATGATGATGATTATTATTATTATTGTTATGATGATGATGATGAACGGTGATGATGATGATGAAGAACGATGATGACGCTGATGTACGATGATGAGCATAATGATAAATGATGATTACCATGATGAATGACGATTATGATGATGATGATGATGATCTTGGTGGTGATGATGATGATGTTGAGGATGATGAATAAGATTGATGATGATGATATTCATTGTGTCGATAATGAATGATGATAGTGATGGTGATGATTGGAATTGTGAGGATGACGATGATAATGATGATGAACGATGATGAGCATGATGAGGAATGATGATAGTGATGATGATGATGATGATGATGATGATGATGATGGTGACAATAATGATGAAGTATGGTATACGTTGATGATGATGATTTTTTGGTGGATGACGATGATGATTTTTTGGTGGATGACGATGATGATTTTTGATGATGTTGAAGGTGACGATGATGATGATAATGAACGATGACGAGCATGATGATCAATAATGATGATGATGATGATGATGATGTTGAGGATGACGAATAGGATTGATGATAATGATGATATTCATGATGATATTCGATGTGTAGATAATGAATGATGATAGTGATGGCGATTGTGATGATGATGATGAATGATGAGCATGATGATGATGTTGAGGATGACGAATAGGATTGATGATGACATTGAATGTGATGATAATGAAAAAAAATAATTATTATAAATTTTGATATACAACATTTTTAATTTAAAATGTAAAATTTTTATTTATTTTTTACTTTCTAAATAATGTTTATACTAGTTTAATAAAATATATAAAATAATAACATATATTATACTACTATTATGTAAATATATACAATAAAATTATATAAGATGTTAAATAAACTATAATTTATACCAAAATTGGATATTTATTAAAAAAATAAATTTTTTAATGATTACCATTTTGTATATCAACGTTAAAAGGAATATTTTTTCTTTCTACTAATTAAATGCTTAAAATATGTTTCAACATCCTCTCATTCAAGTAGTTTTCATGCATTCGCAATATAGTTTATTCATAAAATATAATATTTTTATACTTTTCATTAATAATAGAGTAATTCATTTCTAAAAAATAGGCATAAACAAAAGATTTTAAAGAAGTAAGAAGAAGATAGTAAATTTTTATTTTAAAAAAAATATTTTAATTTAATATTTTTAAATAAAATATAAAAGTTAAAAAATTAATATAAATTCAACATTCTAATTATTTCTTATGATTGTAAAATAATATATAATATTTTTAATTTGAAATCATAAATTTTTCTTCTTTTAATTTTTTTTAAACAATCCTTAAAATAGTTTATTCAAACATATAAAAGAAAAAGAAGATATTATATTATCTATCATCCAAATATATATGATCTTAAATAAATCATAAGTTATCTAAAAACTTTACATCTCTTAAAAAAAATATCTTTTAAAAGAATTCTATCATATATATCAATGATAATATGATGCTATATATTTTTTTTATACAAATGATGTTGTTAAAAAATATTTCAACATCTTTACTAATAAATAATTTTAATGTCTTTGTAGCATTGTTGAGTGAAAATATGTTATATTTGTATATCTTAACCTAATAATGAAGTAATTAATTTCTCAAAAATTGTTTTCAATGGATGGTCTTAAAAGCAGAATAAAAAGTGGTAAATTTTTTTAATTAAATATATTTTAACCAAAATTTATAAATAATAGATTAAAATATTATTTTATAATAAATTTTGATATATGAATTATTCTTTAATATTATAAAATAATATATAATATTTTTAATTTAAAATTTGAACTTTCCCTTTATTTTTAAATTCTAAATAATGTTTAAAATAATTTAATCAAATATATAAAATAATAACATATATTATACTACTATTACATAAATATATACGATAAAATTATATAAGATCTTAAATAAATTATATAAGCTATACTAAAATTTAATATTTATTAAAAAAATAGTAATTTTTTTAATCATTACCATTTTGTATATAGAAGATAGTAAATTTTATATTTCAAAGAAAATTATTTTAATTTTATATTTTTAAATAAAATATAAAAATTAATAAATTAATATAACTTTAATATTTTAATTATTTTTTATGATTTTAAAATAATATATAATATTCTTAATTCAAAATCATAAAGTTTTCTTTATTAAATTTTCTTTTAAACAATTCTTAAAATAGTTTAATCAAATATATAAAATAGTAACATATATTATACTATTATTATATAAATATATACGATAAAATTATATAAGATGTTAAATAAATTATAAGCTAAATAGTTTTTCTTTTTTTAATTTCTTTTATACAATCCTTAAAATAGTTTAATCAAACTTAAAAAATATATTTTATTATCTATCTCCCAAATATATATGATCTTAAATAAATAATAATCTATTTTAAAATACTACATCTCTTAAAAAAAATCATCTTTTAAATGAATTCTATCATATATATATATATATATATATATACATATATATATATATATATATATATATATATATATATATATATATATATATATATTACCTAGCATCCTCTATATTTTTATACAAATGATCTTGTCAAAAAATATTTTAACATATTCTCCAAAAGATAACTTTGATGTCTTTGTAGCATTGTTGATTCAAAAATTTTATATTTGTATATCTTAACTTAATAATAAAGTATTAAATTTATTAAAAATTATTTTATATCGATGATTTTAAAAGCATATGGAAAACTGATAATTTTTTGTTTTAATTAAATATATTTTAATTAAAATTTGTAAATAAAAGATAAAAATATTAAATTATTATAAATTTAGATATATGAATTATTCTTTAATATTATAAAATAATATATAATAATTTAAAATATAAAATTTTTATTTATTTTTACTTTCTAAATAATGGTTAAACTAGTTTAATCAAATATATAAACTAATAACATATATTATACTACTACTTCGTAAATGTATATGAGATGTGAAATAAACTATAAGCTATACTAAAAAGGATATTTATTAAAAAAAATATTAATTTTTTAATAATTATCATTTTTTATATCAACGTTAAAAAAATATATTTTTTTCTACTAATAAAGTGGTTAAAATATGTTTCAATATCTTCATATTCAGGTAATTTTCATACATTTTCAATATAGTTTATCCATAAAATATTATGTTTTCATACCCTTCCTTGATAATAAAATAATTAATTTCTTAAAAATAGCATGAAAAGAAAGATTTTAAAGAAAAATTAGAAAATGACAGTAAATTTTTATTTTAAAAAAAATATTTTAATTTAATATTTTTAAATAAAATATTAAAATTAATAAAATAATATAACTTCAACCTTTTAATTATTTTAATGATTGTAAAATAATATATAATATTCTTAATTCGAAATTATAAGGTTTTATTTTTTTAATTTTCTTTTAAACAATCCTTAAAATAATTTAATCAAATATATAAAATAATAACATATATTATACTACAATTATGTAAATATATACGATAAAATTATATAAGATGTTAAATAAGCTATAAGATATATTAAAATAGAATATTTAATAAAAATTGTCATAACCGTAATTACAACGAGACGACGAACTCGCTACATTTTTTAAAACAATTTTAATTTTGATTGTGGAGCTGCCACCAAATTTTATTTTAAGGTAACACATTTGGAAAAACCCTAACTTGAGGAAGAAATCTAGGTTCGGGAGTCGGTTACGAGTAAGGAAGGTGTTAGGCACCCTATTCGCCCGTTCCAAAGAACGGTACCTTAAATTGAGTGTGTAATATTTTAAAAACTACTTGATCCCTTAAAATAGAATAGAAGATAAATAGGTTTATGAAAAATAGCCTGACAGGACTTGATCATGCTCCTACGTATTCCCTGGTGCAATGGGAAACTCAAGGTTACGTAGTTCTCGTTAAGAGACTTGATCTCTAAAAGAATAGAGGGTGATTTTAGATAAAAAAAAATAGAAGCTTTTATAGGAATTTATTGAAAATGGTGGCTTTCAGAAATTCCTGCTTGCAAGATCCAAAGCGTCGTAAGCTGTATTTGGATACCACACAAATTAAAACACGAGACGGTAGAGAACGCTACTCGTTTGCGTTAGAACCCGTTAGCATGAATTTCGGAAAGTTAAAAAAAAAAACAGACATTTTTTATAGGATTTTGTTGAAAATGGTGGTTTTCAGAAATTCATGCGTGCAAGATCCCAAATCGTCGTAAGCCGTATTTGGATCCCACACGAATTAAAACACGAGACAGTAGAGAATGCTACTCGTTCGCGTTAGAACCCGTTTGTATGAATTTCGGAAAGCTAAAAAAAAAAGAGACGTTTCTGATAGGATTTTATTGAAAATGGTGGTTTTCAAAAATTCATGCTTGCAAGATCCCAAATCGTCGTAAGCCGTATTTGGATCCCACACGAATTAAAACACGAGATGGTAGAAAACGCTACTCGTTCGCGTTAGAACTCGTTTGCATCAATTTCGGAAAGCTAAAAAAAATAGACGTTTCTCATAGGATTTTATTAAAAATGGTGGATTTCAGAAATTCATGCTTGCAAGATCCCAAATCTTCGTAAGCCGTATTTGGATCCCACACGAATTAAAACCCGAGACGGTAGAGAACGCTACTCGTTCGCGTTAGAACCCATTTGCATGAATTTCGGAAAGTTAAAAAAAAAAAACAGACGTTTTTTTATAGATTTTATTGAAAATGGTGGTTTTTAGAAATCCATGCTTGCAAGATCCCAAATCGTCGTAAGCCGTATTTGGATCCTGCACGAATTAAAAACACGAGATGGTAGAGAACGCTACTCGTTCGCGTTAGAATCCGTTGCACGAATTTTAGAAAATTTAAAAAAACAGAGACGAATATGAACTCGAAAATCCGAGAAGTAAGAAAATTAAGCGGAACAAAAGGTTGGATTTAACCTCCATTGATGTTCCTTGTTCAATTGTCTCCAATCTAGCTTAGGTCGTAAGGTCCAGAGGTAAGAATTATGTTTTTTTAATTTTGATTAAAGCAAACACTTAACTCTTTAGGTTCAATGACTTAATCATGCATGACTTAAGCTAGACTTAGCATATAGGATGCATGCATATGGTCATGCACTCTTAGGAATTTTTTTCAAAGGAGAACATACAAACACAAACAAATTAGAAAGAAATATATATAGAAGGATCAACACATGAAAAATAATACCTAAACAAGGTTAAAGGAACAAGATCTACAAAAGAACTTCAAAAACACAAGAGATTTTGACGCCAAAATTTGAATTCAAATCTCAAAATTTTTCAAAAATATTTTTCCAGAGATCTAAAAAAATTAAAACTGATAAATTGAAATATATGAATCATAGGAATCAAACAAAACAAGTTTGACAAAAATCAGACCAGAAATGAGCATGTTATGCACAAACCAAACAACATAGGTTCATTTGCACACCAAGACAAACAAACATGCTTCAGTAATTCGGCCATAAAAACTTCATTTCAGATCCAAATTAGACAAATAATACCATTTCAGAAACTATAAAGAAATAAAAAGATAACCCAACATAAATCACCAAAATCGGAGATTGTTTGACCGATCAAAAATGAAAACGAAAAATAGAGACCAAGATGAACTCGAAAATTTGGCGCCAAAATTTGAATGCAAATCTCAGAATTTTTCGAAAATATTTTTTGGTAGATCTAAAAAATTAAAACCAAAAAATTGAAAGATATAGATCATAGGAATAAAAAAAAAACAAATTTGACAAAAATCAGACCAGAAATGAGCAAGGTATGCACAAATCAAACAAGCTAGGTTCATTTGCGCATCAGGATGAACATCCTTGAGTAATCAGGTCATATAGACTTCATTTAAGATTCAAATTAGACAAATAATATCATTCCAGAAACTAGAGAGAAATACGAAGAGAACACAACAAAAATCACTAAAATCGGAGATCATTTGACCGATCAAAAATGAAAATTAAAACAGAGACGAAGATAAACTCGGAAATCCGAGAAGACGCAAGAAAATTAAACGAAATAGAAGCAAAATCTAACCTCTATTGATGTTATTCAATGCCACTTGATAGCATCTTGAAAGGTGATGAATAACTGGTTCCATGGAGGCCAAGAAGGTGCTCAATTAGATGTAAAATTCCAGAATCTCTTTTGGTGCTCCTCCAAGAAAAAAATCTAAAAACCTCCCCCTTCAATGACTCAAAGTGCTCCTCTCTCCCTCCTTAGAAATTCTGAATTTTTTTAAAAAATGAGGAATCCTCTGAACTAAATGAAAGTCCCTATTTATAGATAAAATTTCAAAAAAGGAAAGGGAAACAACTTTTAGAAGTGAAGAAGCTTCCCCTTTTGTATTCTAATTTTTCTCTTTTTTGTTTTCTTTTTATTATTTTCTTTATTTTTATTCTTCTTTATTTTTCTATTTTTTTTTTGTTATTTTTTTCTTTTTCTCTAACTAATTCTTAACCATCATTCACTAATCCAACTAACTTTCTAACTAAATTCTTAACTAAAAATTTATTTTTCTTTCATTTTCTTTCTTCTTTTTCCTTTTTTTTCTAACTAATTCTTAACATCATTAACTAATCCAACTAACTTTCTAACTAAATTCTTAACTAAAAAATTATTTTTCTTTCTTTTTCTATTCTTTTTTTGTTATTTTTAATTTTAGACTAAAAAACAAAATGATTTATTTTGGGTTTTAAATTTATCCTCAGCCATAATTCAGTGTTCACAAAAATATATTCATTTTTTTTTTATGATTACCATTTTTTATATCAACCTTAAAAGGAATATTTTTCCTTTCTACTAATGAAGTGGTTAAAATATGTTTCAACATCATCACATTCAAGTCATTTTCATGCTTTTGATATATAGTTTTTCATAAAATATCATGTTTTTATACCCTTCCTTGATAATAAAGTAATTAATTTTTCAAAAATAGGTTGAAAAGAAAGATTTTAAAGAAAAGATAAAAGAAGATAGTAAATTTTTTATTTTAAAGAAAAATATTTTAATTTAATATTTTTAAATAAAATATCAAAATTAAAATAACTTCATCAAATTAATTATTTATTATAATTGTAAAATAATATATAATATTCTTAATTTGAAATCATAAGTTTTTTTTTCTTTTAAACAATCTTTAAAAAAGTTTTATTAAACATATACAAAAACATATTATATTATCTATAAGCCAAATATATATAATCTTAAATAAATAATAAGCAATCTAAAAAATTTACATTTTTTAAAAAAATATTATCTTTTAAATAAATTTTATCATATATATCAATAATAATAGGATGCTATGTATTTTTTATATACAAATGATATTTTTAAAAAATATTTTAACATATTCACCCACAGGTAATTTTAATATTTTGTAGCATTGTTCATTAAAAAAATATCATATTTTGTATATCTCCTTAACTTGATATTGAAGTAATAAATTTTTCAAAAATTCTTTTCAACGGATGGGCTTAAAAGCACAGGGAATAAATTTTTTGTTTTAATTAAATATATTTTAACTAAAATCTGTAAATAAAAGATAAAATTATTAAATTAGTATAAATTTTGATATATAAATTATTCTTTAATATTATAAAATAATATATAATTTTTAATTTAAATTTTAATATTTTTATTTATTTTTATTTTATAAATAATGTTTAAAATAGTTTAGTCAAATATATAAAATAAAAACATATATTACACTACTATGACGTAAATATATATGATGAAATTATATAAGATTTTAAATGAATTATAGATGAAATTTGATATTTATTAAAAAATAGTAATTTTTTTTAGTGATTACCATTTTCTATATAGAAGAAGATAGTAAATTTTTTTATCTCAAACAATATATTTTAAATTTATATTTTTAAATAAAATATTAAAATTAGTAAATAAATATAACTTCAACCTTTTAATTATTTTTAATGATTGTAAAATAATATATAATATTCTTATTTCGAAATCATAAGGTCTTTTTTTAATTTTATTTTAAACAATTCTTAAAATAGTTTAATCGAATATGATTGAAAAATTAACAAAATAATTTTTTGTTATGATTGAAAAATAAGATATAATATTCTTAATTTGAAATCATAAGTTGTTTTTTTTTTAATTTTCATTTAAACAATCTTTAAAATGATTTAATCAAACATATAAAAAAAATATATTATATTATCTATTATCCAAATCAGGTTTTTATATCCTTCTATGATAATAAAGTAATTAATTTCTCCAAAATAGACTAAAAAGAAAGATTTTAAACAAGAAGTTAGAAGAAGATAGTAAAATATTTATTTCAAAGAAAAATATTTTAATTTAATATTTTTAAAATAAAATATAAAAATTTATAAATTAATATAATTTCAAAATTTTAATTATTTATTATGATTGTAAATAATATATAATATTCTTAATTTGAAATTATAAATTTTTCTTTTTTTAATTTTCATTTAAAAGATCCTTAAAATAGTTTTATTAAACATATAAAAAAATATATTATATTATCTATTATGATCTTAAATAAATAATAAATCGTCTTAAAAATTTATATCTCTTAAAAAAATATTTTATCTTTTTAAATGAGTTCTATATATACATAAACCCTATACATAAGCAATAATAGAATGTTATGTATTTTTTTCAAACAAATGATATTGCTAAAATACATTTCAACATCTTCATAAAAAAAAAATAATTTTAACGTCTTTATAGCATTTTTGATTCAAAAATTTTATATTTGTATATCTTAAGTTATTAATGAAGTAATAAATTTTTCATAAATTATTTTATATGGATGATCTTAAAAGAAGATGGAAAAATGATAAATTTGTTTTAGTTAATATATTTTAAATAAAATTTTTAAATAAAAGATAAAATTATTAAATTAATATAAATTTTGATATATGAATTTTTCTTTAATATTATAAAATAATACATAATATTTTTAATTTAATTTTTTTTATTTTTAACTTTCTAAATAATATTTAAAATAGTTTAGTCAAATATATAAGTAATAACATATATTATACTACGTATTATATAAATATATATGATAAACTTATATAAGATGCTAAATAAATTATATAAGGTGTACTAAAATTTGATATTTATTAAAAAGATTAATTTTTTAATGGTTGTCATTTTCTATATAACTTTAAAAGGAAATTTTTTTTATACTAATAAAATAGTTAAAATATGTTTCAACATGTTCCTATTCAAGTAATTTTTATGCATTTGTGATATAGTTTATTCATAAAATATCATATTTTTATATCCTTCCTTGATAATAAAATAATTAATTTTTCAAAAATAGGTTGAAAAGAAAGATTTTATAAAAGAAGTTAGAAGAAGATTATAAATTTTTTATTTCAAAGAAAAATATTTTAATTTAATATTTTTACATAAAATATAAAAGTTAATAAATTACAATAACTTCAATATTTTAATTATTTATTATGATTGTAAAATAATATATAATATTCTTAATTTGAAATCATATCTTTTTTTTAATCTCTTTTAAACAATCCTCAAAATAGTTTAATCAAACATATAAAAAAAGTATATTATATTATCTATCACCAAAATATATATGATCTTAAAAATTATAAGCTAAAAAATTTTATATCTATTAAAAAAATTATTATCTTTTAAATTAGTTTTATCATATATACTAACAATAATAGATTGTTATGCAATTTTTTGCATACAAATGATGTTGCTTAAAAAATATTTCAATATCTTCACTAAAATGTAATTTTAATATCTTCGTAGCATTCTTGATTCAAAAAATGTTATATTTGTATATCTTAACTTATTAAAGAAGTAATAAATTTCTTCAAAATTGTTTTAAATGGATGGTCTTAAAAGTAGAGGGAAAATGATAAATTTTTTATTTTAATTTAATATTTTAACTAAAATTGTTAAATAAAAGAAAAAAATAGTAAATTATTAGAAATTTTGATATATTAATAATTTTTTAAAATTATAAATAATATATAATGTTTTTAGATAAAATTTTTAAATTTTTATTTATTTTTTACTTTTAAAATAATGTTTAAAATATTTTCATCAAATATATATATAATAATAACGTATATTATACTTCATATTACGTAAATTTATATGATAAGATTATATAAGATATAAATTAAATAAGATATAATTTATATGATAAGATTATATAAGATATAAATTAAATTATACACTATAATAAAATTTGATATTTATTAAAAATGATAATTTTCTTAATTGTTACCATTTTCTATATCAACCTTAAAAGGAATATTTTTCCTTTATACTAACGAAGTGGGTAAAATATGTTTTAACATTCTCATATTCAAGTAATTCTCATGCATTTGACATAAAGTTTATTATATAAAATATCATGTTTTTATACCTTTCCTTGATAATAAAGTAATTAATTTTTCAAAAATAGGTTAAATCTTTCTTTTCAGTCTATTTTTGGAAAATTAATTACTTTATTATCAAGGAAGGATATAAAAATATGATATTTTATGAATAAACTATATTGAAAATACATGAAAATTACTTGAATGTGAGGATGTTGAAAGATATTTTAATCACTTCATTAGTAGAAAGATAAAATATTCTTTATAACGTTGATATAAAAAATGATAATCATTAAAAAGATATTTTTTTAATAAATATCCAATTTTAATATAGCTTATAATTTATTTAACATCTTATATATTTATGTAATAGTAGTATAATATATGTTATTTTTTTATATGTTTGCTTATACTATTTTAAGGACTTTTTAAAAGAAAATTAAAAAAATAAAAAATTATGATTTTAAACAGAGAATATAATATATTATTTTGCAATCATAACAAATAATTAATTTGTTGAAGTTATTTTAATTTTGATATTTTATTTAAAACTATTAAATAAAAATAGTTTTTTTTAAAATAAAAAATTTACTATCTTCTTTTTACTTCTTTAAAATCTTTCTTTTAAGCTTATTTTTGATAAATTAATTACTTTATTATCAATGAAGGATATAAAAATATGATATTTTATGAATAAATTATATTGTAAATGCATGAAAATTACTTGAATGTGAGGATGTTGAAACATATTTTAAACTTTTCATTAGTATAATAAAAAAAAATTATTTAACGTTGAGATACATAATGGTAATCATTTAAAAAATTTATTTTTTAATAAATATCAAATTTTAACATAGCTTAAAATTTATTTAACATCTTATATAGTTTTATTGTATATATTTATATAATAAGTAGTTTAATATATGTTATTACTTTATATATTTCATAAAACCATTTGAAACATTATTTAGAAAGTAAAAAATAAATAAAAATATTAAATTTTAAATAAAAAATATTATATATTATTTTATAATATTAAAAAATAATTCATATATTAAAATTTATAATAATTTAATATTTTAATCTTTTATTTACAAACTGTAGTTAAAATACCTTTAAATAAAAATTTTTCATTTTTTCCTCAACTTTTAAGATTATCCATTTAAAACAATTTGTAAAAATTTATTACTTCAATATTAAGTTACGATATATCAATATAACCTTTTTTTAAATGAACAATGTTACAAAGATATTAAAATTACTTGTTGGTGAATATGTTGAAATTTTTTTTAACAATATCATTTCTATGAAAAAACAAATAGCATCCTATTCTCATTGATAAATATGAAAGAATTAATTTAAAAGATAATATTATTTTAAGAGATGTAAAGTTTTAAGATAGCTTTTGATTACTTTAAGAGGATATATATTTGGATGATAGATAATATAATATCTTCTTTTTCTTTTTATATATTTGATTAAATTATTTTAAGGATTGTTTAAAAAAATTAAAAAAAATTATAATTTCAAATTAATAATATTATATATTATTTTACAATCATACTAAAAAATTAATTTGTTGAAGTTATTTTAATTTTGATATTTTATTTAAAAATATTAAATTAAAATATTTTCTTTTAAAATAAAAATTTTACTATCTTCTTCTATCTTCTTCTTTAAAATCATTCTTTTTAGCCTATTTTTGAGAAATTATTTAGTTTATTATATTGGAAGGGTATAAAAATATGATATTTTATGAATAAACTATAATGCAAATGCATGAAAGTTACTTCAATGTGATGTTAAAACATATTTTAACAACTTCATTAGTATAAAGAAAAAATATTCCTTTTAATGTTATATAGAAAATGGTAATCATTAAAAAAATTAATATTTTTTTTAACAAATATCCAATTTTAGTTTAGCTTATAGTTTATTTAATATCTTATATAATTTCCTCAAATTATGGATATTATATATTATTTTACAATCATAATAAATAATTAATTTCTGGAAATTATATTAATTTAATAAATTTTATATTTTATTTAAAAATATTAAATTAAAATATTTTTCTTTCAAATAAGAAATTTACTATCTTATAATTTATTTAACATCTTATATAATTTTATGGTACATATTTTTGTAATACATAGTATAATATATGTTGTTATTTTATATATTTGATTAAACTATTTTAAATATTATTTAGAAAGTAAAAAATAAATAAAAAATTTAAAATTAAAATTAAAAATATTATATATTATTTTATAATATTAAAAAAAAATTTATATATCAAAATTTATAATAATTTTATACCTTTATCATCAATATAAAATGCTTTTTGAGAAATTTATTACTTCATTATTAAGTTAAGAAATACAAATATAGAATTTTTTAATCAACAATGCTACAAAGATGTTAAAATTATTTTTTGGTGGAGATGTTGAAATATTTTTAACAACATCATTTGTATGCAAAAATATAAATAGCATCTTATTATTGTTTATGTATATGATAAAATTCATTTAAAAAAAAATATTTTTTTAAGAGATATAAAGTTTTATGATAGCTTATTATTTATTTAAGATCATATATATCTGGGTAATAGATAATATAATATGTTTTTTTTATATTGTTTGATTAAACTATTTTAAGGATTTTTTAAATGAAAATTAAAAAAAGAAAAATTTATGATTTCAACTTAAGAATATTATATATTATTTTACAATCATAATAAATAATTATTATGTTAAATTTATTTTAATTTTGTTATTTTATTTAAAAATATTAAATTAAAATATTTTTCTCTAAAATAAAAAATTTATTATCTTCTTCTTATTTTTTTTAAATCTTTCTTTTTTAAAATAATTCTTATACCTATAACATGCCCTTATCCAAGCCCAATTAGGGCTACATAGTGGCTAGATACATGACTTGTATTTTGGGTCAATCCAAGCCGTTTTTAAGGAAGGAAAGAGGTTGATCCAAGGCCCACATTAATGCATCTCCTTTGGTCTATATAAAGACACATTCTAGTCATTTTGGGCACTTGGAATCATTGATAGAAATCAGAATTTTCAGAGTGATGTTTTCTCTCAAATTCTCTCTACCTTAGCATTGTGTTAAGGTGAGAACCTCCTTATCTGTGCATCCGATGAAAACTACTTGAATGCGAGGATGTTAAAACATATTTCCACTTCATTAGTATAGAGAAAAAAATATTTCTTTCAACGTTGATATAAAAAGTGGTAATTATTAAAAAATTTAATATGTTTTTATTAAATATCCAATTTTATTATAGCTTGTAATTTATTTAACATCTTATAAAATTTCATTGAATATGCTTACATAATAATAGTATAATATATATTATTATTTTATATATTTGATTAAACTATTTTAAGGATTGTTTAAAACAAAATTAACAGGATAAAACCTATGATATTTTATGAATAAACTAAATTACAAATGCATGAAAACTATGAAAACTACTTGAATGTTAGGATGGTGAAATATATTTTAACCACTTCATTAGTTAAAAGAAAAAATATTTTTTTAATGTTGGAAAAAAAAATAGTAATTATTAAAAAATTTAATATACTTTTTTAATAAATATCCAATTTTTGTATAACTTATAGTTTATTTAACATCTTAAATAATTTCATCATATATGTTTCCGTATAAGGAGTATAATATATGTTTTTATTTTACATATTTGATTAAACTATTTTAAACATTATTTAGAAAGTAAAAATCTAAATAAAAATTTTAAATTTTAAATTCAAAATATTATATATTATTTTACAATATTAAAAAATAATTCATATATTAAAATTTATTATAATTTAATATTTTTATCTTTAATTTACATATTTTGATTAAAATATATTTAAGTAAAACATATTTTTTAATAAATATCAAATTTTAGCTTAGCTTAAATTTATTTAACAACTTATAAAATTATATTGTATATATTTATATAATATGTAGCTTAATATATGTTATTATTTTATATATTTGAATAAAATATTTGAAACATTATTTTAGAAGGTAAATAATAAATAAAATTTTTAAATTTTAATTTAAATATATTATATGTTATTTTATAATATTAAAAAATAATTTATCTATCTAAATTTATAATAATTTAATATTTTATATGTTGTTTAGAAATTTTATTTAAAATACATTTAATTAAAAAAATTTATCATTTTCCCCTACTTTTAAGACTATCCATTTAAAATAATTTTTGACAAATTTAATATTTTATTATTAAGTTAAAATATACCGACATAACATGCTTTCAATTAATAATGCTAAAATGACATTCAAATTACTTGTTGGTAAGGATGTTAAAATACTTTTTAATAACATCATTTATATGAAAATATATATATATATATATATATATATATATATATATATATATATATAATATACTATTATCGTTGATATATGTGATAGGATTACGTTTAAAAGATAATATGCTTTTTAAGAAATATAAAGTGTTCAGATAGCTTATGATTTAATTAAGATCATATATAGTTGGATGATAGATAATATAATATCTTTTTATTTTATACGTTTTATTTAACTATTTTAAGAATTGTTTAAAAGAAAATTAAAAATTAAAAAATTATGATTTCAAATTAAGAATATTACATAATATTTTATAATTATAATAAATAATTAAAATTTTAAAATTATATTAATTGATTAAATTTTATATTTTTTTACAAATAATAAATTAAAATATTTTTTTAAAATAAAAAATTTACTATTTTATTCTAAATTATTTTTAAAAATCTTTTTTAGTCTATTTTTAAGAAATTAATTGATTTATTATCAAGGAATGGTATAAAATTATGATATTTTATGAACAATTTATATTGCAAATGCTTGAAAATTACGTAAGGATGTTGAAACATATTTTAATCACTTTACTAGTAGAAAGATAAAATATTTTTTATAAAGTTGATATAACAAATGGTAATCATTAAAAAAATATTTTTTAAATAAATATCTAATTTTAGTATATCTCATAATTTATTTAACATTTTATATATTTATGTAATAGTAGTATAACATGTGTTATTATTTTATATATTTTATTAAACTATTTTAAACATTATTTAGAAAATAAAAAAATAAATAAAAGTTTTAAATTTTAAATTAAAAATATTATATATTATTTTATAATATTAAAAAATAATTCATATATCAAAATTTGTAATAATTTAATATTTTTATCTTTTATTTACAAATTTTAATTAAATTGTCTTCAATTAAAAAAAAATTATAATTTTTCCATTTGCTTTTAAGACCATCCATCTAAAATAGTTTTATAGAAATATATTACTTCATCATTATGTTAAGATATACAAATACAAAATTTTTGAATCAACACTACAAAGACATTAAACTTATTTGTTGGTAAAGATGTTGAAATATTTTTTGACAACATCATTAGTATGCAAAAAAAAAAAATATAGGATGCTAGTATTATTGATATATATGATAACATTCATTTAAAAGATGATATATTTTTTAAGAGATGTAATGTTTTAAGATAAAATATTATTTATTTAAGATAGTTTATACTTGGATGATAGATAATATAAAATGTTTTTTTATATGTTTGATTCAACTATTTTAAGTATTGTTTAAAAGAAAATTTAAAAAAATAAAAAACTATGCTTTTAAAAAGAGAATATTATATATTATTTTATAATCATAATAAACAATTAATTTATTGAAGTTGTTTTAATTTTGATTAAATTAAAAGATTTTTATTTAAAATATTAAATTTACTATCTTCTTTTTATTTCTTTAAAATCTTTCTTTTAAGCCTATTTTTAAAAAATTAAATAGTTTATTATTAAAGAAGGGTATAAAAATATGATATTTTATGTGTAAATTATATCGCACATGCATAAAAATTATTTGAATGTGAGGATGTTGAAAACATATTTTAAACTTTTCATTAGTATAAATAAAATCTTTTTCATTTACGGTTGATATAGATAATGGTAGTTATTAAACAAATAATATTTTTTAATAAATATCAAATTTTAGCATAGCTTAAATTTATTTAACAACTTGTAAAGTTTTATTGTATATATTTATATAATAAGTAGCTTAATATATGTTATTATTTTATATACTTGAAAAAACTATTTTAAACATTATTTAAAAACTAAAACATAAATAAAAATTTTAAATTTTAATTTCAAAATATTATATGTTATTTTATAATATTAAAAGTAATTCATATATCCAAATTTATAATAATTTACTATTTTATATGTTTTTTATAAATTTTATTTAAAATATATTTAGTTAAAAAATTTATCATTTTCCCCTACTTTTAAGACCATCCATTGAAAACAATTTTTAAAAAATTTATTACTTTATTATTAAGTTAAGATATCCAGATATAACATGTTTTCAATCAATAATGCTAAAAAGATAATAAAATTAGTTGTTGGTAAGGATGTTGAAATACTTTTTAACAACATCATTTGTATGAATATATATATATATATATATATATATATATATATATATATATATATATATATATATATATATATATATATATATATATATGATAGGATTCATTTAAAAGATAAATATTTTTTAAAAAATGTAAAGTTTTCAGATAACTTATGAGTTAATTAAGATTATATATATTTGAATAATAGAAAAAATAATATCTTTTTGTTCTTTTATATGTTTGATTTAACTATTTTAAGGATTGTTTAAAAGAAAATTAAAAAAAAAATTGTGACTTCAAATTAAGAATATTACATAATATTTTATAATTATAATAAATAATTAAAATTTAAAACTTATATTAGTTAATTAACTTTTATGTTTTATTTACAAATTTTAAATTAAAATATTTTTCTTTAAAATAAAAAATTTACTATCTTAGTCTAACTTTTTTTTGTAAATCTCTCTTTTCAGTCTATTTTTAAGAAATTAATTATTTTATTATCAAAAAAGGATATAAAAATATGATATTTTATGAATAAACTATATTGTAAATGTATGAAAATTATTTGAATGTAAGAATGTTGAAACATATTTTAATCACTGCACTAGTAGAAGGACAAAATATTCCTTATAATGTTGATATAAAAAATTATAATCGTTAAAAAGATATTTTTTAATTAAATATCCAATTTTAATATAGCTTATAATTATTTTCACATCTTATATAATTTCATCCCATATATTGATGTAATAGTAGTATAATATATGATATTATTTTATATATTTGATTAAACTATTTTAAACATTATTTAGAAAGTAAAAAAGAAATAAAAAATTTTAAATTTTAAATTAAAAATATTATATATAATTATAATATTAAAGAAAAATTCATATATCAAAATTTATAATAATTTAATAATTTTATCTTTTATTTACAAATTTTAATTAAAATGTATTTAATTAAAACAAAAATTTTATCATTTTTCTATCCGCTTTTAAAACCATCCATATAAAATAATTTTTGAAAAATATATTACTTCATCATTAAGTCCAGATATACAAATACAAAATCTTTGAATCAACAATGGTATAAATATATTAAAATTAATCGTTGGTAAAGAGGTTGAAATATTGTTTTACAACATCATTTGTATGTCAAAAAATAAATAAATAGGATGCTAGTATCGTCGATATATATGATAAAATTTATTTAAAAGATGATATTTTTTTAAGAGATGTAGTGTTTTAAGATACCATATTATTTATTTAATGTCATATATATTTGGATGATAGATAATATAATATATTTTTTATAGGTTTGATTCAACTATTTTAAGTATTGTTTAAAAGAAAATTTAAAAAAATAAAAACTTATGCTTTTAAGAGGAGAATATTATATGTTATTTTACAATCATAATAAATAATTAATTTGTTGAAGTTTTTTAATTTTGATTAAATTAAAATATTTTTATTTAAAATATAAAATTTACTATCTTCTTATTTCTTTAAAATCTTTCTTTTAAGCCTATTTTTGAAAAATAAATTACTTTATTATCAAAGAAGAGTATAAAAACATGATATTTTATGTATAAACTATATTGTAAATGCATGAAAATTACTTGAATGTAAGGACGTTGAAAAATATTTTAAACTCTTTATTAGTATAAAGAAATTTTTTTTCATTTATTGTTTATATAGATAATGGTAATCATTAAACAAATAATATTTTTGAATAGATATCAAATTTTAGCATAGCTTAAATTTATTTAACAACTTATAAAGTTTTATTATATATATTTATATAATAAGTAGCTTAATATATGTTATTATTTTATATAATTGAATAAACTATTTTAAACATTATTTAAAAACAAAAAAAATAAAGCTCAACATCATCATAAATCTTTATTGTCATCCACAAAAAAATATCATCATCAACGTTTACCGTAGTTCATCATCGTCATCGTCATCGTTCATCATCATGCTCATCATCAACATCATCATCATCATAATCACCATCATCACCATCACTATTATGATGATGATAATGACGATGATCTTAATGATGATAGTGATGACGATGATGATGAACGATGATGAGCATGACAATGAAAGATGACAGTGATGATGATGATGTTGAGGATGACGAATAGGATTGATGATGATGATGTTGAGGATGACGAATAGGATTGATGATGATGACGATGATTTTGAATGTGTCGATAATGAACGATGATAGTTATGGTGATGATGGTAATGATGATGAACAACGGTGAGTATGATGATGATGATGATGATGAACGATGGTGAGCCTAATATGAACGATTATGAACATGATGGTGAATGATGATAGTGATGAAGATGATGATGATCTTTATGATAATGATGATGATGATGAACTACGGTAAATGTTGATGATGATGATTTTTTTATGGATTACGACGATGATGATGATGAACGATGATGATGATGATGATGATGATGATAAACGACGACTACCATATTGATGAACGATGATGAGCATGATGAGGAACGATGATAGTGATGATGATGATGATGATGTTGAGGATGACGAATTGGATTGATGATCATGATGATATTCAATATGTTGATAATGAAAGATGATAATGATGGTGATGATGGAGATTGTGATGATGATGATGGAGAGGATGAGCATCATGATGAATGATGATTGTTATGGTGATGATGATGTTCTTGATAATGATTACAATAAAGATGAACTATGGTAAACATTGATGATGATGATCTTTTTGTGGATGATGATAATAATTTATGATGATGATGATGATGATGATGATGATGAACAATGATGATGATGATGATTATGATGATAATGATGATGATGATGATAATGATTGTGATTATGATAATGAGCATCATGATGAATGATGATGGTGATGTTGATGACAAATAGGATTGATGATGATGATAATATTCGATGTGTCGATAATGAATGATGATAGTGATGGTGATGATGATGATCATGATGATGATGTACTACGTTAAACGTTAAGGATGATAATTTTTTTTTTGGATGACAATGATGATTTATGATATTATTGAGGGTGACGATGATTAGGATAATGATGATGAACTATGATAAATGATGATAGTGATGATGATTATGATGATGATCTTCATGATGATGTTGAGGATGACGAATCGGATTGATGATGATAATGATATTCAATGTGTTGAGAATGAATGATGATAGTGATGGTGATGACGACGATTGTGATGATGATGATTGATGAGCATGATGATAACATGATGTTGAATGATGATTATGATGATGATGATGATGACGAGTAGGATTTGATCATGATGACGATGATATTGAATGTGTAGATAATGAAGGATGATAGTGATGGTGTTGATGGAGATTGTGATGATGAAAGATGGTGAGCATGATAATAAACAATTATGAGCATGATGATGAAAGATGATAGTGATGAAGATGATGATGATTTTGATGATAATGAACTATGGTAAACGTTGATGATGATGATTTTTTGGTGGATTACGATGATGATGATGATGATGATTATGATGTTGTTGATGATAAACGATGATGAGCAAGATGATCAACGATGGTGAGCATGATGATGATGATGATGATGTTGAACTACGGTAAACAGTGATGATGATGATGATGATGATGAGTGATGATTACCATAATGATGAACAATGATGAGCATGATGATGAATTATGATAATGATGATGATGATGATGATATCCAATGTGTGGATAATGAATGACGATAGCAATTGTGAAGATGAATGATCATGATGACGATGATGAGCATGATGATGAATGACGATTGATGATGATGACAATCATCATGAACTATGGTAAACATTGATGATGATGATTTTTTTGTTGATGACGATATTGATTTGTGATGATGATGCATGACGATTAGCATGATGATGAGGATGATGATGACGATGAACGATGATGAGCATGATGATAGATGATGATCGTCATGATGATGATGAATAGGATTGATGATGATGATGATGATGATGATATTCAATGTGTCGATGATAAATGATGATAGTGATGGTGATGATGACGATTGTAATGATGATGATGATAATGATGTATTTCGGTAAACATTGATGATGATGATTTCTTTGTGGATGACAATGATGATTTATGATATTATCGAGGGTGACGACGATGATGTTGATAATGAACGATGATAAGCACAATGCTGATAGTGATGATGATGATGATAGTGATGATGATGATGATGAATGATGCTGAGCATGATGATGAATGATGATTCTTATGATGAAGATATTGATCTTGATGATGATGATGGCAATGAAGAAGAACTATGGTAAACGTTGATGATGATGATTTTTTTGTGGATGATGATAATGATTATGATGGTGCTGAGGGTGACGATGATGATGATGATGATGATGATGATGATGATCAAGATCGTGATGAGGAATGATGATAGCAATGATGATGATGATTGATGATGACGATTATGATGATGATGGTGATGATGATGAACGATGAGGATGATGATGATGAATGATAATGATAATGATGTTGATGATGATGATGACAATGATAATGATGATGATGATGATGATGACGACAATGATGATGTTGATGATGATGATGACGATGATGATGATGTTGGTGATGATGATCAACAATATGCTGAACAATGATGAGCATGATGATGAATGATGATAGTGGTGATGATGATGAATGGTGATGAGCACGATGATGAATGATGATTGCTGTGATGATGATATTGATCTTGATGATGATGATGGCAATGAAGAAGAACTATGGTAAACGTTGATGATGATGATTTTTTGTGGGTGATGATAATGACTATGATGGTACTGAGGGTGACGATGATGACGATGATGATGATGATGATGATCAAGATCATGATGATGAATGATGATAGTGATGGTGATGATGACGATTATGATGATGATGATGATGATGATGATGATGATGATGATGAATGACGATGATGATGATGATGATGATGATGATGATGATGATGATGATGGTAATGATGGTGTTGATGATGATGATTAGCAATATGTTGAACAATGATGAGAATGATGATGAATGATGATAGTGATGATGATGATGAATGATGATCAACATGATGATGAATGATGATAGTGATCATGATGATGATGATGATGAATGATGATGAGAATGATAATAGTGATGATGATGATATTCAATGTGTCGATAATCAATGATGATAGTAATGGCGATGATTGCGATTGTGATGATGATGATGATGATGAACAATGATGAGCATCATGATGTGATGATGATGTTAAGGATGACGAATAGGATATATGATGATGACGATAACGATTTATGATGATATTGAGGGTGACGATGATGATGATGATGATGAACGGTGTGATCATGATGATGATGGTGAGCGTGATGATGAACGATAATGAGCATGATGATGGATGATGACAGTGATGATGATGATGATCTTGATGATGATGATAATCATGTTGAGGATGATGATGATGTTGATGTTGATGATGATGATGATGAGCATGATGGTGAATGATGATAGTGATGATGATGATGATGATGATGATAATGATGATATTCGATGTGTCTATAATGAATGATGATAGTGATGGTGATGATTGCGATTGTGATGATGATGATGAACGATGATGAGCATCATGATGATGATGATGATGATGATGTGGAGGATGATGAATACGATATACAATGATGACGATAATGATTTATGATGATATTGAGGGTGATTATGATAATGGTGATGATGAGGATGATGAACGATGTGAACATGATGATGATGAGCGAGACGATGAATGATAATGAGCATGATGGTGGAGGATGATAGTGATGATGATGATGATGATGATGATGATGATGATGATGATGATCTTGATGATGATGATGATGATAATTATGATGAACTACAGTAAACGTTGATGCTGATGATTTTTTGTTTGATGACGATGATGATGATGACAATGACGACGACGACGACGACGATGATGATGATGATGATGATGATGATGATGATGATGATGATGATGATGAACAATGATGGGCATGATGATCAATGATGATAGTGATGATGATGTTGATGATGACGATAATGAACTACGATAAACGTTGATGATGGTTACTTTTTGTGGATGACGATAATGATTTATGATTATGTTGAGGGTGACGATGATGATGATGGGCATGATGATCGATGATGATTTTTTTCTGGATGACAATGATGATGATGAACGATGATGAGCATGATGATGGATGATGATAGTGATGATAATGATGATGATGATCTTAATGATGACGATGATGATGATATTTGTGATGAACTATGGTAAATGTTGATGATGATGATTTTTTTGTGGATGACAATGATGACTTATGATGATGTTGAGGGTGATGATGATGATGATCATTAAGATGATGAACGATGATGATGATGGTGATGATGATAATGATGATGAAGAACGATGATGATGCTGATTACGATGATGAGCATAATAATGAATGGTGATGATGATGATTATGATGATGGTGATGATGATGATGATGATGATGACGATGATGATGATAATGATGATGAACAATGATGATGCCGATTACGATGATGAGCATAATGATGAATGATGAATAACATGATCTTGATGATGATGGTTATGATGTTGAGTATGACGACTAAGATTGATGATGATGATTATATTCAATGTGTCGATAATGAATGATGATAGTGATGGTGATTCTAACGATCATGATGATGATGATGACCATGATGATGAACGATGATGATCAGTAATATGATGTCCGATGAGCATCATGATGGATGATGATAGCAATGGTGATGATGATGGTGATGGCGATGATGACGAATAGGATTGATCATGATGATGATATTCGATGTGTCCATAATGAATGTTGATAGTGATGGTGATGATCATGATCATGATGATAATGAACTATGGTAAACGTAAATGATGAAGATCTTTTTGTGGATGACAATGATGATTTATGATATTATTGAGGGTGACGATGATTCTGATGATGATGAATGATGATAGTGATTATGATAATGATGATGATCTTCATGATGATGGTGATGGTGATGTTCAATGTGTCGAGAATGAATGATGATAGTGATGGTGATGACGACGATTGTGATGATGACGATGATGAAGATGAACGATGATGATGAACAATGATGAGCATGATGATGAACAATGATGAATGATGATGATGACGATGTTGAGGATGACAAGTAGGATTCGATGATGATGACGATGATATTAAATGTTTTGATAATGAATGATGATAGTGATGGTGTTGATGGAGATTGTGATGATGATGATCATGAACAGTTATGAGCATGATGATGAATAATGATAGTGATTAAGATGATGATGATTTTGATGATAATGATGACGACGACGACGATGATGAACTATGGTAAACGTTAATGATGAATGATGATTGTTGTGATGATGATGATGATCTTGATGATGATGATGAACTATGGTAAATGTTGATGATGATGATTTTTTTTGGGGATGAAGATAATGATGGTGACTATGATAATAAGCATGATGATAAACAATGATGAGCTTCATGATTGATAATGATAGTGATGATGATGATGATGATGACGAATAGGGTTGATGATGATGATATTTTGTGTGTCGATAATGAATGATGATAGTGATGGTGATGATCATGATCATGATGATTATGAACTACGGTAAACATTAATGATGATGATTTTTTTGTGCATGACAATGATGACTTATGATATTATTAAGGGTGATGATCATTATGATGACGATGATGATTTACGATATTATTAAGGGTGACGATCATTATGATGATGATGAATGATGATAGTGATGATGATCTTCATGATGATGATGATGATATTAAGGATGACGAATCGAATTGATGATGATGATGATGACGTTCAATGTGTCAAGAATAAATGATGACAATGATGGTGATGACGGTGATTATGATGATGAAGATGAATGATTATAACGATGATGATGAAAAATGATGAGCATGATGATGGTGATGATGTTGAGGATGACGAGTAGGATTCGATGATGATGACAATGATATTGAATGTGTCGATAACGAATGATGATAATAATGGTGTTGGTGGTGATTGTGATGATGATGATGATGAACGATGGTGAGCATAATGATGAACAATTATGAGCATGATGATGAATAAGGATAGTGATGAAGATGATGACGATGATGAACTACGGCAAACGTTGATGATGAATGATGATTGTTGTGGTGATGATGATGATGAACTACGGTAAATGTTGATGATGATGAATTTTTCTGGGATGAAGATAATGATGGTGACTATGATAATAAGCATGATGATGAACGATGACAGTATCATGATGGATGATCATAGTTATGATTATGATGATGATAACGAATAGGGTTGATGATGATGATGATATTCGATGTGTCGATAATGAATGATGATAGTGATGGTGATGATGATGATCATGATGATGATGAACTACAATAAACGTTAATGATGATGTTCTTTTTGTGGATGACAATGATGATTTATGATATTATTGAGGGTGAAGATCATTATGATGATGAGGAATGATGATAGTGATGATGATCTGCATGATGATGGTGATGATGATGATGATGATGTTGAGGATGACAAATCGGATTGATGATGATGATGTTCAATGCGTTGAGAATGAATGATGATAGTGATGGTGATGATGGCAATTGTGATGATGACAATGATGAAGATGAACGATGAAGATGATGATGATGAACAATGATGAGGATGATGATGAACAATGATGAGCATGATGATGAACGATGATGAACATGATGATGAACGATGATGAACATGATGATGAACGATGATGAACATGATGATGATGATGTTGAGGATGACGAGTAGGATTCGATAATGATGACGATGATATTGAATGTGTCGATAATGAATGACGATAGTGATGGTGTTGA
The DNA here is from genome assembly GCA_026541065.1 of Canavalia ensiformis. NCBI lineage: Eukaryota > Viridiplantae > Streptophyta > Magnoliopsida > Fabales > Fabaceae > Canavalia > Canavalia ensiformis. The sequence continues at coordinate 24,076 of JAMKYM010000333.1, read as the reverse complement.
TGGAGATTGTGATGATGATGATGATGAACATGGTGAGCTAGATGATGAAAAATTATGAGCATGATGATGAATAAAGATAGTGATGAAGATGATGATGATTTTGATGATAATGATGATGACGACAATGATGATGAACTACGACAAATGTTGATGATGAATGATGATTGTTGTGATGATAATGATGATTCTGATGATGATGATGATGATGAACTATGGTAAATGTTGATGATGATGATTTTTTTGGGGATGAAGATAATGATGGTGACTATGATAATAAGCATGATGATGAACGATGATGAGCATCATGATGGATGATGATAGTGATGATGATGACGACGATGATGAATAGGGTTGATATTGATGAGGATATTCGATGTATCGATAATGAATGATGATAGTGATGGTAATGATGATGATCATCATCATGATGATGATGAACTAAGGTAAACATTAAAGATGATGATTTTTTTGTGAATGACAATGATGATTTATGATATTATTAACGGTGACGATCAAATAATTTTACTGTCTCTGTAGCATTGTTGATTAAAAAATTACATACTTGTATACTTAACTTAATAATGAAGTAATAAAATTTTGAAAAATTATTTTATAAGGATGGCCTTAAAAGTAGATTGGAAAAATAAAAATTTTTTAATTTTAATTAAATATAATTAATTAAAATTTGTAAATAAAAGATAAAATTATTAAATTATTATAAATTTTGATATGTGAATTATTATTTAATATTATAACATAATAGATAATATTTTTAATTTAAAATTTCTATCCATCTTTTACTTTCTACATAATGTGTTAAATAATTTAATCAAATAGATAAATTAATAAGGTATATTATACTACTACTACGTAAATATATATGATGAAATTATATAAGATGTTAAATAAACTATAAGCTAAACTAAAATTTGATATTTATTAAAAAATATTATGTTTTAATAAATATCATTTGTTATATCAACGTTAAAAGAAATATTTTGTCCTTTCTACTAAGGAAGTGGTTAAGATATGTTTCAACATCCTCATTCAAATAATTTTCATGCATTTGTAATATAGCTTTATTCATAAAATATCATATTTTTAAACCGTTCCTTCACAATAAAGTAATTAATTTCTCAAAAATAGGTTGAAAAGAAAGATTTTAAAGATAAAGTTAGAAGAAAATAGTAAATTTTTTATTTCAAAGAAAAATATTTTAATTTAATATTTTTAAATAAAATTTAAAATTTAAAAAATTAATCTAACTTCAACATTTTAATTATTTATAATGATTGTAAAATAATATATAATATTCATAATTTGAAATCATAAGCTTTTGTTTTTTTAATTTTCTTTTAAACAATTTTTAAAATAGTTTAATCAAATATATATATAAAAAAGATATTATACTATCTCTCATCCAAATATATATGATCTTAAATGTATCATAAGCTATATGAAAATATTACATATCTTAAAAAAAATATTATTATTTAAATGAATTATATCATATATATCAACGATAATAGGATGCTATATATTTTTTTTCATACAAATAATATTGTTAAAAAGTATTTCAACATCTTTACAATTTTAATGTTTTTATAGCATTGTTGATTGAAAACATGTTATATTTGTATATCTTAACTTAATAATTAAGTAATGAATTTTTCAAAAGTTGTTTCAAATTGATAGTCTTAAAAGTAGAGAAAAAATGATAAACTTTTTTTGATTAAATATATTTTAACTAAAATTTGTAAATAACAGATAAAAAAATTAAATTATTATAAGTTTTGATATATTAATTATTTTTTAATAATATAATATTTTTAATTTAAAATTTAAAATTTTTATTTATTTTTTACTTTCTAAATAATGTTTAAAGTATTTTATTCAAATGTATAAAATAATAGCATACATTAAACTACTTATTATATAAATATATACAATAAAACTATATAATATATTAAATCAATTTTAAGCTATGCTCAAATTTGATATTTATTAAAAAAGTCTTATTTTTTTAACAATTACCATTATCTATATCAACATTAAATGGTAAATTTTTCTTTACACTAATGAAGTGTTTAAAATAGGTTTCAACATCCTCACATTCAAGTAATTTTCATGCATTTACTGTATCATTTATTCATAAAATATCATGTTTTTATACTATACCTTGATAATAAAATAATTAATTTGTCAAAAATAGACTTAAAAGAAAGATTTTAAAGACGTAAGAAGAGGATAGTAAATTTTTTATTTTAAAAAAAAATATTTTAATTTAATCAAAATTAAAATAACTTCAACAAATTAATTATTTATTATGATTTTAAAATAATATATAATATTCTCTTTTAAAATTATAAGTTTTTATTTTTTTTAATTTCTTTTAAACAATCCTTAAAATAGTTTAACCAAACTTAAAAAAATATATTATATTATCTATCATCGAAATATATATGATGCTAAATAAATAATAAGCTATTTTAAAACACTACATCTCTTAAAAGAAATATCATCTTTTAAATGAATTCTATCATATATATAAATTATACTAGCATCCTATACATTTTTTTTTCATACAAATGATGTTGTTAAAAATATTTTAACATATTCACCAACAAGTAACTTTAATATCTTTACAGCATTGTTGATTCAAAAATTTTATATTTGTATATTTTAACTTAATAATGAAGTAATAAATTTTTTAAAAATTATTTTATAGGAATGGTCTTAAAAGCAGATGTAAAAGTGATATTTTTTATTTTAATTAAATATATTTGAATTAACATTTGTAAATAAAAGATAAAAATATTAAATTATTATAAATTTAGATATATGAATTATTTTTTAATATTATAAAATAATATATAATATTTTTAATTTAAAATGTAAAATTTTTATTTATTTTTATTTTCTAAATAATGTTTAAACTAGTTTAATCAAATATATAAAATAATAATATATATTACACTGCTACATATATACAATGAAATTATATAAGATGATAAATAAACAATAAGCTATACTAAAAATATGATATTTATTATAAAATATTATTTTTTTAATGATTACCATTTTTATATCAACATTAAAAAGGGATATTTTTTCTTTCAACTAATGAAGTGTTTAAAAAAAATAGGCTTCAACATCCTCATATTCAAGTAATTTTTTTATACATTTGCAATATAGTTTATTTACAAAATATCATATTTTTATACTTTTTCTTAAGAATAAAATAATTAATTTCTCAAAAATAGGCTGGAAAGAAAGATTTTAAAGAAAATAGTAAATTTTTTATTTCAAAGAAAAATATTTTAATTTAATATTTTTAAATAAAATATAAAAATTAAAAAATTAATATAACTCATATATATATATATATATATATATATATATTTATGTATATATAAATGATAATAGGAAACTAAGTATTTTTTTAATACAAATGACGTTCTTAAAAAATATTCAACATCTTTACCAAAAAGTATTAAATGTCTTTGTAGCATTGTTCATTCAAAATAATTTTATTTGCATATCTTAATAATGAAGTAATAAAATTAAAAAATTATTTTAAATGGATGGTCTTAAAAAAGATGGAAAAATGATAAAAAAAAAATTAATTAAATATATTTTAACGAAAATTTGAAAATAAAAGAAAAAATTTAATTATTATAAATTTTGATATATGAATCATTCTTTAATAATATAAAATAATATATAATATTTTTAATTTAAAATTTAAAATTTTTATTTATTTATTATTTTTTAAATAATATTTAAAATAGTTTAATCAAATATATAAAATAATAATATATGTTATACTACTATTAGGTAAATATATATACTGAAATTATATAAGATGTTAAGTAAACTATAAGCTATACTAAGATACCATATTTATTAACAAAATCTTACTTTTTTTAATGACTAATATTTTTTATATCAACGTTAAAACAAATATATTTTCGTTCTACTAATGATGTGGTTAAAATATTTCAACATCCTCATATTTAAGCAATTTTCATACATTTACAACATAGTTTATTCATAAAATATCATATTTTTATACACTTCCTTGATAACAAAGTAATTAATTCTTTCAAAATAAGCTTAAAAGAAAGATTTTAAAAAAGTAAGTAGAAGATAGTAAATTTTTTATTTTAAAGAAAAATATTTTAATTTAATATTTTAAATAAAATAAATAAATTAAAAGAATTAACTAAATAATTATTTATTATGATTGGAAAATAAGATATAATATTCTTAATTTGAAATCATAAATTTTTTTTTTCATTTAAACAATCCTTAAAATGGTTTAATCAAACATATAAAAAAATATTATATTATCTATTATTCAAATATATATAATTTTAAATAAATTATAAACTATCTTAAAACTTTACCTCTCTTAAAAAAAATATTATCTTTTAAATGAGTTCAATCATATACATAAATTATAATAGAATGTTATGTATTTTATTTTTTCATACAAATGATGTTAAAAAATATTTCAACATCTTCACAAAAAATAATTTTAGCGTCTTTCTCGCATTGTAGATTCAAAAGTTTTATATTTGTATATCTTAATTTCATAATGAAGTAATAAATTTCTCAAAAATTATTTTATATGGGTGGTTTTAAATGCAGATGAAAAAATGATAAATTTTTTGTTTTAATTAAATATATTTTAGTTAAAATTTTTAAATGAAAGATAAAATTATAAAATTATTATAAATTCTGATATATGAATTATTTTTAATATTATAAATAAAATATAATATTTTTAATTTAAAATGTAAAATTTTTATTTATTTTTTACTTTTTAAATAATGTTTAAAATAGTTTAATCAAATATATAAAATAATAACATATATTATACTACTATTACGTAAATATATATGGTAAAATTAAATAAGATGTTAAATAAATTATAAGTTATACTAAAATTCTATATTTATTAAAAAATATTTTTTTAATAATTACAATTTTCTATATCAACCTTAAAAGATTATATTTTCTTTGTACTAATGAAGTGGTTAAAATATGTTTCAACATCCTCCCATTCAAGTAATTTTAATAAATATAAAATATAGTTTATTCATAAAATATCATATTTTTATACCTTTCCATGATAATAAAGTAATTAATTTTTTCAAAATAGACGAAAAAGAAAGATTTTAAACAAAAAGTTAGAAGAAGATAATAAAATGTTTATTTCAAAGAAAAATATTTTAATTTAATATTTTAAAAATAAAATATAAAAATTGATATTTTAATTTAATTTTCAATATTTTAATGATTTATTATGATTGTAAATAATACATAATATTCTTAATTTGAAATCATAAATTTTTTTTTTTAATTTTTCATTTAAAAATCCTTAAAATAGTTTTATCAAACATATAAAAAAATATTTTATATTATCTATTACCTAAATATATATGATCTTAAATAAATAATAAGCCGTCTTAAAACTTTACATCTCTTAAAAAAATATTTTAACTTTTAAATGAATTCTATCATATACATAAACGATAATAGGATGCTATGTATTTTTTTTTTCAAATAAATGATGTTGTTAAATTACATTTCCACAAACCAAAAAATAATTTTAACGTCTTTAGTATTGTTGATTCAAAAATTTTATATTTGTATATCTTAACTTAATAATGAAGTAATAAATTTTTCATAAATTATTTTATATGGATGATCTTAAAAGAAGATGGAAAAATGGTAAATTTTTTTGTTTTAGTTAAATATATTTTAAATAAAAGATAAAATTATTAAATTATTATAAATTTTGATATATGAATTTTTTTAATATTATAAAATAATACATAATATTTTTAATTTCAGATTTTTTTATTTTTAACTTTCTAAATAATATTTAAAATAGTTTAATCAAATATATAAAATAATAACATATATTATACTACGTATTACGTAAATATATATGATAAACTTATGTAAGATGCTAAATAAATTACAAGCTATACTAAAATTTGATATTTATTAAAAAAGATTAATTTTTTTAATGATTATCATTTTCTATATCAACTTTAAAAGGAAACTTTTTTTATACTAATAAAATAGTTAAAATATGTTTCAACATCCTCATATTCAAGTAATTTTTATGCATTTGTGATATATTTTATTCATAAAATATCATATTTTTATACCTTTCCTTAATAATAAAGAAATTAATTTCTTTAAAACAGGTATAAAAGAAAGATTTTATAAAAAAAAGTTAAAATAAAATTGTAAATTTTTTATTTTAAAGAAAAATAATAATTTAATATTTTTACATAAAATATAAAATTTATTAAATTAATATAACTTCAAAATTTTAATTATTTATTATGATTGTAAAATAATATATAATATTCATAATTTGAAATCATATGTTTTTCTTTTTTTAATCTCTTTTAAACAATCCTCAAAATACTTTAATCAAGCATATAAAAAAAAACCATATTATATTATATATCCCCAAAATATATATGATCTTAAAAATCATAAGCTATCTTACAATTTTAGGTTCATTAAAAAAATTATTATCTTTTAAATTAGTTTCATCATATATACCAACAATAATAAGTTGTTATGTAATTTTTCGCATACAATTACAAATGATGTTGGTAAAAAATATTTTAACATCTTTACCAAAATGTAATTTTAATATCTTCGTAGCATTCTTGATTCAAAAAATGTTATATTTGTATATCTTAACTTATTAATAAAGTAATAAATTTATCCAAAATTATTTTAAATGGATGGTCTTAAAAGTGGAGGAAAAATGATAAAGTTTTTGTTTTAATTTAATATGTTTTAACTAAAATTGTTAAATAAAAGATAAAAATAATAAATTATTACAAATTTTGATATATTAATAATTTTTTTAAATTATAAATAATATATAATATTTTTAGATAAAATTTTTAAATTTTTGTTTATTTTTTACTTTTAAAATAATGTTTTAAAATAGTTTCATCAAATATATATAATAATAACACATATTATACTTCGTATTACATAAATTAATACGATAAAATTATATAAGATCTAAATTAAATTATACGCTATAATAAAATTTTATATTTATTAAAAATGATAATTTTCTTAATTATTATCATTTTCTATATCAACCTTAAAGAAAATAATTTTTCAAGTAATTGTCATGCATTTGACATAAAGTTTATTTATATAAAATATTATATTTTTATATCCTTTCTTGATAATAAAGTAATTAATTTTTCAAAAATTGGTTAAAAAAAATTATAAAGAAAAAGTTAGGAGAAGAAATCAAGAAAGTAAATTTTTTATTTTAAATAAAAATATTTAAATTTAATAATTTTAAATAAAATATCAAAATTGAAATAATTTCACCAAATTAAATATTTATTATGATTTTTAAACAATATATAATATTCTTAATTTTAAATCATAAATTTTTTTTTTTAATTTATTTTAAACAACCCTTAAAAGAGTTTAATCAAACAATAAAAAAGACATATTATAGTATCTATCACCCAAATATATATGAACTTCAATAAATAACAAGCTATTTTAAAACTTTATCTCTTAAAAAAAATATTATTTTTTAAATAAATTTTATCATATACATAAACAATAATAGGATGCTATGTAATTTTTTATGTACAAATGATGTTAAAAAATATTTCAACATCTTTAAAAAAAATAATTTTAATATCTTTGTAATATTGTTGATTCAAAAATTTTATATTTTTATATCTTAACTTAATAATGAAGTAATAAATTGTTTAAACATTATTTTATATGGACGGTCTTAAAAGCAGATGGAAAAATGATAAATTTTATGTTTTAATAAAATATATTTTAATTAAAATTTTTCAATAAAAGATAAAGTTAAAAATTATTATAAATTTTGATAAATGAACTATTCTTTAATATTATAAAATAATAAAATATTTTTAATTTAAAATTTAAAATTTTGATTTATTTTTTACTTTCTAAAAAATGTTTTTAATAGTTTAATTCAATATATAAAATAATAACATATATTATACTACTGTTATGAAAATATATAAGATAAAATTATATAAAATCTAAATTAAATTATAAGCTATAATAAAATTTGATATTTATTAAAAAGTGATAATTTTCGTAAAGATTACCATTTTCTATATCAACCTTAGAAGGAATATTTTTCTTTATACTAATGAATTGGTTAAAATATGTTTCAACATCCTCACATATTATTTTCATGCATTTGCAATATAGTTTATTCAATAAATTATCATATTTTTATATCATTTCTTGATAATAAAATAATTAATTACCCAAAAATAAGTTGAAAAGATATATTTTAAAGAAGTTAGAAGAAGATAGTAATTTTTTTATTTAAAGAAAAATATATAATTTAATATTATTAAATAATTAAAATAACTTCAATAAATTAATTATTTAGTATGATTGCAAAATAATATATAATTTAATCATAATTTTTTATTTTTCAATTTTATTTTAAAAATCTTTAAAATAATTTAATCGAATATATAAAAGAAAAAGAATATAGTATATTATCTATCGCAACCGTAATTACGACGAGACGACGAACTCGCTAAAATTTTAAAATAGAATTTATTTGGATTAAGTGGAGTTGCCACCAAATTTTTATTTAAGGGAAAAATATTTTGGAAAAACACTAACTCGAGGAAGAGATTTAGGTTCAGGAGTTGGTTACGAGTACGGAAGGTGTTAGGCATCCCACTCGCCTGTTCCGAAGAACAGTACCCTTAAACTGAGTGTGTGATTATTTGAAAATAGTTTGATCCCTTAATTAATGTGAAAATAAATAGGTTGATGGAGGTTAGCCTGGCAGGTCTTGATCCTGCTCCTACGTATTCCCCGGTATAATGGGAAACTCAAGGCTTACGTAGTTCTGGTTTAAGTTGAAGGCTTGACCTTCGAAAGGTGTTTGAATTGAAAGGCGAATGCATTGTTGTCTTTTTTGACAACATCTTAAGGGTGCAATCCCAATCCACCTATGCATAGGGCCCAAGACAACTACGGCTACACTTAGACCCATACGAATATCTAAATAGCGAACAACAGAAAAAGCTACCAGTTCGTTTTCAGAGCTCGTCGCATGAGATTAAGGAATGCAAAAATGAATTTTTATTTACTTGAAAACGGAAAGGCAATCCCAATCCACATATGCACAGGGCCCAAGACAACTACAACTGCACTTGGGTGGCATGCGCCGTGGAAGGATCGTGCACAAATACGCAGGGACAGTTGATGCCTCTGTAGAAAAGAAGAAGACAGGGGAGACTTATAATGTGGCTTCTGGTCATGGTCAGTACATACCTCAGAAGGCACCTTATGGACCAACTAGCTTCCAACCACCACCATACACACCCTATATACCATATCCTTACATCGCCACCGCCTACCAAACATCCTACCACCCAGCTTACAACTATCCAATGCAAATACGACTGCCCACACCATACACGGTCCAAACACAAGGCATGAGCCCAAATCCTAGCCAAAGCCAAAAGAAAGAGAAGAATCCTGTCCAGTTTGATCCCATTCCAATGACCTACACTGAGTTATTACCTCAAGAACCACCATACCCTAAATGGTATGATGCAAACGCCATATGTGACTACCATGCGGGGTACATTGGTCATTCTACAGAAAACTGCCAGGTTCTGAAACGTAAGGTGCAAAGTCTGATCGATACTGAATGGCTAGATTTTGGGAGGATTGCTCCTAATGCGGGAAATAATCCAGTGCCGAATCATGAGAACTCATCAACTAGCTGAGAAAGAGGCGTAATAAGTTGCCTTGTACAAATTAAGCTATCAAGGAAAATCATCCAGGATTTGTCATATTTTTCAAAATCAATCTTTTGTAAATAAATCTCAATGAATAATGTAAAAATTACATTTTTCATGTTTCTTGGGCACGTGCTTCACATTATTAGCCTTTCTTCTAAAAATTTACCATTCTTTTCATCATTCAACCTATCACTTAATCCTACACCCAATACAACAAATGCCTGATGGTGGAAATGTCAGTGCTGTATAAAATAATTTTGAACGTCGGATTAATCAAACTCAAAGAGAAAAACCAAATGAGGAAGCAAAATAAGCAACTAGGGATTTTAGATCATCATATGTCAAATAAAAATATCTCGCTGGACCGAAGTTCAAATTCAGACAAAATTTAGGGATGCAAAATAAGATCCGCTGAATTGGAAGCCAAAATGATCCACGCAAGATTCAAGAAAAGAAGAAAAACCCGCTGGATTAAAATAAAAAATAGTCCAAGTAAAATCAAGGTCAAAATTTGAAACTCAAGAAGAGGAAAAACCTGCTAGATTAAAATCAAGGAGTAATCCAGGAAAAAGTAGGGTTGAAGTTCCAAAATAAACCGACCAAGTCATGAACATAAAAGGTCTTGCTAGATCCCAAAAACAATTTAGGAAAAATCGAGATCAAAACAAGAGTCCACTAGGTCGAAAACCCTCAAAGGGCAGCCTAGGCAAAAGTTAGGGCACACAAGCAAAAAGCCCGCTAGGTTGAAAACCCTCAAAGGCGACCTAGGCAAAAGTTAGGGCACAAACAAGCAAAAAGGCCCGCTAGGTAAAAATCCCTCAAAGAAGGCCTAGGCAAAATTTAGGGCGCAGAAACAAAAGCCTGCTAGGTTGAAAACCCTCAAAAGGCGGCCTAGGCAAAAGTTAGGGCACAATCAAACAAAAGGCCCGCTAGGTTAGAAATCCTCAAAGACAACCTAGGCAAAAGTTAGGGCAAAATGAAAGACCGGTTGGGTTGAAAACTCAAAGGAATAACCCAGGAAAAAGTTAAGGTCAATCCAGGAATCCCAGGACAATCTAACATTCTTGCACCTCATCTTTCCTAAAACTGGGGAAAAATTTTGCCATTTCTCAAGTTTGGTTAATTTGACAATCAAGATTATGAAAAGCAGCATTGCCATTTTTCATCAAAAGGTGCCATTTGGGCAATCGAACCCACATCTTTTGTCATCTTTTCTTTTCAAGTACATTACCTCAAACATCTTTTGCAAGACTCTCTAGTTCTTTCCCTTGACCACCCAAAAGCAATTTGCACACCCCAATAGTGCATATGCCAAAGAAATGTGAAAAATGTAAAAATAAAAGAGATTGATTTTGAAAAGTCATGAAAATTGGATGAGTCCTCAACCATCGCAACACGGCATGACTGTTTCCCAAAAAGGTCATCCTCTTACTAGCCATAACACTGCCAAGACAAAAGGAGTATGTCTCATCCAATAATGCTGACTATTGATGGGTCTCAAAGATCCTAGAAAGAAGGTTCCAAAGTTTACAAAGAAGCCAAGAGATTGAGTCAATTCAGCTCGTCCTGATTTTTGGTTCCTTTCACACTAACTATAAGGTTGTCGAGAAAGAACTTGTCGAAAACAAATCGAAAAATCAAGAGAAACAAAAGTTTTTACACCATCTCATGGTTTGCATTCATCCCATAGCATCCATTTCATCAAATAATTATTTCAAGCATCAAAAAGCAGTCAATAAGATTGAAACATCGCATCCTCTCTATTCAAGCATCACAAACATTGCATCATTTTCATTCATTCAAGCATCACAATAAGTATCTTGTCATTCAAGCATAATTAAAAAGATCAAGCTCAAACTGGGCCAAACGCTTACCTATAAATTTTATTTGAGGTCATCCTCAAATTCTGAATCAAGTTCAAACTGGGGAAAACGTTTGCCCAAGAAAGGTTTAAATTCAAGAATAGAATCAAAACTGGGGCAAACATTTGCCCAGAAAATTCAAGTTGAGGCAATCCTCAATTCCTCAACTCCAATCAAGTTCAAACTGGAGTGAACGATTGCCCAGAAAAATTTCAGTGGAGGCAATCCTCGATTCCATCAAGATTCAAACTAAGGAAAACACTTGCCCAAAGTCCCTTGAAATCAAGACATCCCTTAATTGTCAAGAATTCTCTAAGTGTGGGGCCAAATGTCACTTCCAAGTTTCTTCAAGAGAATAATTATCAAGTGGTTAGAAATCTTTGAGTTCAAGGTAGAATAAGCTATTTATTTTAAGTCAAGAAAAACAAATTTCAAAATAGGTTGTCTCGAGGTAGTCGACGAAGAAGTCCATTCCACCCCCGTACACTCCTAGGACACATCATATCATTTTCATTCCATACATCATAACGGGCCATTCTGTTTGCCTGGCCCCTCACAAGCCTTCTTTCAAGTTTAGTATAGGTCGCTTTTCATTCCCTTTTACCGCCTAGCAGGTCATTTTCCTTTACTCCTCTGCTTCAGCGTGCTTGCATCTTTCCTGTCAACAACAGACTTTACCGCATTTCAATTGCCTTAACAGTCATTTCATTGTATTCTTCCCGGCAAATAACGAGACCTCATTTGCATTCTCCTGTTAACAACAGGACCTCAAGCATGTTTAAATTCTGTCCACCTGTCTTAACAGGTTTCCATTTATCGTGGCAGCAGCAGGATTTCATTTGCATTCTTCTCGGCAACAACGGGACCTCATTTGCATTCTCCTGTCAACAACAGGACCTCAAGCACGTTTAAATTCTGTCCACCTGTCTTAACATGTTTGCATTTATCCTGGCAACAACAGGATTTCATTTCAGATCTTCTTCATGGCCCAGACCCCTTTGCATTCCTTCTTGTCAAAAATAGGATTCCCATCAAGTTTACTTTTCTACATCTTGGCCTATGATGTCAAGCCTCCCTCAAGTTTATTTTTCTACACTTTGGCCTATGATGTTAGGCCTCCCTCATGTTTACTTTTTTGCACCTTGGCCTATGTTGTCAGGCCTCATCAGGTTTACTTTTCTGTATCTTGGCCTATGATGTCAGGCCTCCCTCAAGTTTATTTTTCTGCACTTTGGCCTATGATGTCAGGCCTCCCTCAAGTTTACTTTTCTGCACCTTGGCCTTTGTTGTCAGGCCTCATCAAGTTTACTTTTCTGCATCTTGGCCTATGATGTTAGGCCTCCCTCAAGTTTATTTTTCTGCACCTTGGCCTATGTTGTCAGACCTCATCAAGTTTATTTTTCCGCACCTTGGCCTATGTTGTCAGGCCTCATCAAGTTTACATTTCTGTATCTTGGCCTATAATGTCAGGCCACCATTAAGTTTACTTTTTTGCATTTTGACCTATAGTGTCAGGCCACCATCAAGTTTACATTTTTGCATCTTGGCCTATGATGTCAGACCTTCCTCAAGTTTACTTTTCTGCATCTCAGCCTATGATGTCAGGCCTCCCTCAAGTTTCGTTTTCTGCACCATCAAGTTTACATTCCTGCACTATCAAGTTTACATTTATGCACATTCAAGTTTTCTTTTCTATACCATTAAGTTTACTTTTTCTGCAGTTGGACCTATGATGTCAAGCCTCGAGCATGGTTAGATTGCTTTACCCCAGCCTATGTTGTCAGGCCACCTTGTACATATCTTACATTTCAGTCCAGCACACCTACATGTCTTAACAGGTCCTTTTCCCGCTGCACTTTGCCTATCATAACATGCCACTCTTTCCTGCTGTGCCTGTTGTAACAGGTTTCCTTCATTTCACCTTGCCACTCCAAACAAGGCATCCCATGCTTTTCCCATGTCTGTCCACACGGACCTTTCCCACCTCACTTTGCCTGCACATCAGTAGTGTTCATAGCCTAATTAGGCTATGCAATCAAGCCTTGTATATTTAAGCCCTGCAGTTCAACATACGAAGCCGACAAGGTCACCCAGAAACCACCATCTTCCAGGCATCCATCTTCAAGCTTCAGGGCTCTTCACGCTCATCGGACTTCTTCAAAAGCCCGCCTCGGACATAATGTGTTCACGTCTTTACTCATTTCCTACCACGGTAATTCAGAGAATCATTTCTCACATTATCTGGTAGGAAAATGAGTAAAGAGGGGCAAACTGTAAACACTCAATTATGTTCGAGGCCCCATTTTAAAAAAAAATTATTCAATTAGTGAATAAATATAAATTTAAATAATAAATAAGAAAAATCTCTGGAAATAAAAATAACAGAAAATAATAATGAAGAAAAAGAAAGAATAAAAGCGAAATAAAACAAAATGAACAAAAATAAAATAATAAATGATGAAAATAAACAAAAATAAATAAAGAGAAAAATTGAAATAAAACTAGAAAAAAGAATAAGAAAAACAGAAAAATTGAAAACAAAAATGGAAAAAAGAGTAAGGAAAAATAAATATATATATATAAGAGAAAATAATGAAGTTGGAAAAATTAGAAAAAAAAAGAATAAAATAACGAGATAAATGAATAAAATAATAAATCAAAATAAAAAAATAATAAACAAAAAAGAAAAAAACAAAAAATGAAAGAAGGAAAAAAGCGGAAAAATTGTTTGAAAAACTCTATAAATAGGAGAAAGGAAATTAGGAAGGGGGTTCTTTTCTCATTTTTTGGAAATTCCTGAGAGAGTTTCAGAATTTTCGAAGGGAGGACTCTCTACCTCTGCCTTCAATTCAACCCTTACCCTCCATGGAACCAGTTCTTCATCACCTTCCAATGGAGGTTAGATCCGACTTTTATTCCTCTTAAGTTTCTTGTTTCTTCTCGGATTTCCGAGTTTATTTTTGTCTTTGTTTTTGTTTTTGTTTTTAATCGGTCAAATGATCTCCGATTCCAGTGATTTTTATTGAGTTTTCTTTGTCTTTTTCTCTAGGTTCGGGAATCATACTATTTGTCCAATTTGGATCTGAAATAAAATTTATATCGCCTGATTACTAAACATGTTCATCCTGGTGCGCAAATTAACCTAGCTTGTTGATTTGTGCATATCTAGCTCATTTCTGATTGGATTTATGTCAAACTTATTTTGTTTGATTCCTATAATCCATATATTTTAATTTATTGGTTTTACTTTTTCAGATCTACCAAAAAATATTTTCCAAAAATTCTGAGATTTAAATTCAAATTTTGGCGCAAAAATCTTATGTGTTCTTGAGGTTTATCTTCGTCTCTGTTTTCGTTTTTGTTTTTAATCGGTCAAATGATCTCCGATTTCTATGATTTTTATTGAGTTTTCTTTTTCTATCTCTCTAGTTTCTGGAATGATATTATTTTTCGAATTTGGATCTGAAATTAAATTTATATCGCCTGATTACCGAAGCATGTTCATCTTGGTGCGCAAATTAACCTAACTTGTTCATTTGTGCATCACTTGCTTATTTATGATTGCATTTATGTCAAACTTGTTTTATTTGATTCCTATAATCCATATCATTCAATTTATTGGTTTTAATTTTTCAGATCTATAAACAATATTTTTGAAAAATTCTGAGATTTGAATTCAAATTTTGGCACCAAAATCTTGGGTGTTCTTGAGGTTTATCTTCGTCTCTATTTTCGTTTTTGTTTTTAATCAGTCAAATGATCTCTGATTTCCATGATATTTATTGATTTTTATTTTTCTTTCTCTCTAGTTTCTGGAATGATATTATTTGTAGAATTTGGATCTTAAATGAAATTTATATCGCATGATTACCGCAGCATGTTCATCTTGGTGCGCAAATTAACCTAGCTTGTTGATTTGTGGATAACTTGCTCATTTCTGATTGGATTTATGTCAAACTTGTTTTGTTTGATTCTTATAATCTATATCGTTCAATTTATTGGTTTTAATTTTTCAGATCTATAAACAATATTTTCAAAAAATTCTGAGATTTGAATTCAAATTTTGGCGCCAAAATCTTGGGTGTTCTTGAGGTTAATCTTCGTCTCTATTTTCGTTTTTGTTTTTAATCAGTCAAATGATCTCTGATTTCTATGATATTTATCGATTTTTCTTTGTCTTTCTCTCTAGTTTCTGGAATGATATTATTTGTAGAATTTGGATCTGAAATGAAATTTATATCGCATGATTACCGCAGCATGTTCATCGTGGTACACAAATTAACCTAGCTTGTTGATTTGTGAAAAACATGCTCATTTCTGATTGGATTTATGTCAAAATTGTATTGTTTGATTCCTATAATCCATATCTTTCAATTTATTGGTTTTAATTTTTCAGATCTACCAAAAAATATTTTCTAAAAATTCTGAGATTTGAATTCAAATTTTGGCGCCAAAATCTTGTGTGTTCTTGAGGTTGATCTTTGTCTCTAATTTCGTTTTTGTTTTTAATCGGTCAAATGATCTCCGATTTTCATGATTTTTATTGAGTTTTATTTTTATTTTTCTATAGTTTCTAGAATCATACTATTTGTCCAATTTGGATCTGAAATGAAATTTATATCGCCTGATTACCGAAGCATGTTCATTGTGGTGGGCAAATTAACCTAGCTTGTTGATTTGTGCATAACTTGCTCATTTATGATTGCATTTATGTCAAACTTGTTTTGTTTGATTCCTATAATCCATATCTTTCAATTTATTGGTTTTAAGTTTTCCGATCTACCAAAAAATATTTTCGAAAAATTTTGAGATTTGAATTTAAATTTTGGTGCCAAAATCTTGTGTGTTCTTGAGGTTGATCTTTATCTCTGTTTTCATTTTTGTTTTTAATAAGTCAAATTATCTCCGTCATCCATGATTTTAATTGAATTTTATTTTTATTTCTCTCTAGTTTCTGGAATGATATTATTTTTAGAATTTGGATCTGAAATGAAATTTATATCGCATGATTACCGCAGCATGTTCATCCTAGTGCGCAAATTAAACTAGCTTGTAGATTTGTGCATAACTTGCTCATTTTTTATTGGATTTATGTCAAAGTTGTTTTGTTTGATTCCTATAATCTATATCGTTCAATTTATTGGTTTTAATTTTTCTTATCTACCAAAAAATATTTATGAAAAATTTGAGATTTGAATTTAAATTTTGATGCCAAAATCTTGTGTGTTCTTGAGGTTGATCTTTGTCTCTTTTTTCGGTTTTTCTTAATCGGTCAACTTATCTTTGCCTTCCGTGATTTTTATTGAATTTTCTTTTTCTTTCTCTCTAGTTTCTGGAATGAAATTATTTGTAGAATTTGGATCTTAAATGAAATTTATATCTCCTGATTACCGCAGCATGTCCATCCTAGTGTGCAAATTAACCTAGCTTGTTGATTTGTGCATAACTTGCTCATTTCTGATTGGATTTATGTCAAACATGTTTTGTTTGATTCCTATAATCCATATCTTTCAATTTATTAGTGTTAATTTTTCAGACCTACCAAAAACTATTTTTTTAAAATTCTGATATTTGAATTCAAATTTTGGCAGAAAAATCTTGTGTGTTCTCGAGGTTGATCTTCGTCTCTGTTTTCGTTTTATTTTTTAATCAGTCAAATGATCTCCGATTTCCATGATATTTATTGTGTTTTCTTTTTCTTTATCTCTAGTTTGTGGAATGATATTATTTGTCGAATTTGGATCTGAAATCAAACTTATATCGCCTGATTACCGAAGCATGTTCATGTTGGTGCGCAAATTAACCTAGCTTGTTGATTTGTGCATAACTTACTCATTTCTGATTGGATTTATGGAAAACTTGTTTTGTTTTTTTCCTATGATAAATATATTTCAATTTATTGGTTTTAATTTTTTATATCTACCAAAAAATAATTTACAAAAATTTTGAGATTTGAAATCAAATTTTGGTGCCAAAATCTTGTGTGTTCTTGAGGTTGATCTTTGTCTCTGTTTTCATTTTTGTTTTTAATCAATCAAATGATCTCCACTTTTCGTGATTTTTATTGAATGTTCTGTCTTTCTCTCTAGTTCGTGGAATGATATTATTTTGAGAATTTGGATCTGAAATGAAATTTATATTGCATGATTACCGCAACATGTTCATCCTAGTGCGCAAATTAACCTAGCTTGTTGATTTGTGCATAACTTGCTCATTTCTGATTGGATTTATGTTAAACTTATTTTGTTTGATTTCTATAATCTATATCGTTCAATTTATTGGTTTTAATTTTTCAGATCTACCAAAAAATATTTTATAAAAATTCTGAGATTTGAATTCAAATTTTGGCGGAAAAATCTTGTGTGTTCTTGAGGTTAATCTTCGTCTCTGTTTTCGTTTTGGTTTTAAATCAGTCAAATGATCTCCGCTTTCCATGATTTTTAATGATTTTTCTTTGTACTTATCTATAGTTTCTAGAATCATAGCATTTTTCCAATTTGGATCTGAAATAGAACTTATATCGCATGATTACCGAAGCATGTTCATCCTGGTGCGCAAATTAACCTAGCTTGTTGATTTGTGAAAAACATGCTTATTTCTGATTGGATTTATGTCAAAATTATTTTATTTGATTCCTATAATCCATATCTTTCAATTTATTGGTTTTAATTTTTCAGATCTACCAAAAAATATTTTCTAAAAAATCTGAGATTTCAATTCAAATTTTGGCGGAAAAATCTTGTGTGTTCTTGAGGTTAATCTTCGTCTCTGTTTTAGTTTTTGATTTTAATCAGTCAAATGATCTCCGATTTCCATGATTTTGATTGAGTTTTATTTTTATTTTTCTCTAGTTTTTGGAACCATACTATTTGTCCAATTTGGATCTGAAATGAGATTTATATCGCCTGAGTACCGTAGCATGTTCATCCTAGTGCGCAAATTAACCTAGCTTGTTGATTTGTGCATAACTTGCTCTTTTCTGATTGGATTTATGTCAAACTTGTTTTGTTTGATTCCTATAATCCATATATTTCACTTTATTAGTGTTAATTTTTCAGACCTACCAAAAACTATTTTTTTAAAATTCTGAAATTTGAATTCAAATTTTGGCAGAAAAATCTTGTGTGTTCTAGAGGTTTATCTTCGTCTCTGTTTTCATTTTTGTTTTTAATCGGTCAAATGATCTCCGATTTCCATGATTTTTATTGTGTTTTCTTTGTCTTTATCTCTAGTTTATGGAATGATATTATTTTTCCAATTTGGATCTGAAATCAAACTTATATCGCCTGATTACCGAAGCATGTTCATCCTGGTGTGCAAATTAACCTAGCTTGTTGATTTGTGAAAAACATGCTCATTTCTGATTGGATTTATGTCAAAATTGTTTCGTTTGATTCCTATAATCCATATCTTTCAATTTATTGGTTTTAATTTTTCAGATCTACCAAAAAATATTTTCTAAAAATTCTGAGATTTGAATTCAAATTTTGGCGGAAAAATCTTGTGTGTTCTTGAGGTTGATCTCCGTGGTGCGCAAGTAATAAATTGTTGATTCGAAAAGTTTATATTTTTATACCTTAAATTAGTGATGAAGTAATAAATTTCTCAAAATTTATTTTATAACGATGGTCTTAAAAGCAAATGAAAAAATTAAAATTTTTTAATTTTAATTAAATATATTTTCATTAAAATTTTTAAATAAAAGATAAAATTATTAAATTTTTATAAATTTTGATGTGATAATTATTCTTTAATAATATAAAATAATATATAATATTTTTAATTTAAAATTTAAAGTTTTTATTTATTTTTTACTTTCTAAATAATATTTTAAATAATTTAATCAAAATATAAAATAATAAAATATATTATATTACTATTATGTAAATATATATTATGAAATTATATAAGATATTAAATAAATTATAAGCTAAACTAAAATTGGATATTTATTAAAAAATATTTATTTTTTAATGATTACCGTTTTTTATATCAATGTTAAAAGGAATATTTTTCCTTTCTACTAATAAAGAGGTTAAAATATGATTCAACATCCTAACATTCTATGATGTTGTTAAAAAGTATTTCAAAATAATTACTAATAAGTAATTTTAATGTCTTTTGTAGTATTGTTGATTAAAAATATGTTATATTTTTATATCTTGACTTAATAATGGAAGTAATTAATTTCTCAAAAATTATTTTCAATGGATGGTCTTAAAAATAGAGTAAAAAAGGGTAAATCTTTTTAATTAAATATATTTTAACCAAAAATTTTAAATAACAGATTAAAATATTAAATTACTAAAAATTTTGATATATGAATTATTCTTTAATATTATAAAATAATATATAATATTTTTAGTTTAAAATTTGAACTTTCCCTTTATTTTTTACATTCTAAATAATGTTTAAAATAGTTTAATCAAATATATAAAATAATAACATATATTATTGATGTGAACGTGGGCACCACGATAAGCAAAAGAGATCATCTCAAAGATTATCTGCAAGGAATGGAAGGTCCTATGACGCGGAACAAGACCAAACGTATGGAACAAGCACTTGAAGGTCTTATCAAGGAAGTTCAAGGAAAATACTACGTGGATTCAAGCCCAATTCCAACATGGGTTAATTTATGTAGTCATATAATTGAAGATCTTAAGTGATAAAGTTTATGATTTACTATAGATTACATTAGGATTTACTTTAGATTACATTAGGATTTGATATTTATCTAGAAGTTATTCGTTTTAAATTGGTTGCAATTCAAATTGCAATCTAATTAGGATTTCTAATTTATTATCTTTTTTTACTAGATTAGGTTCACTGTAAATAGGGGTTAGGAATTCAGTGAAAAGACAGATTTTGAGTATTAATCCTATTTTCTTTTTGAGACTTTCATCTCTGTGTGAGTTGATTCCCTTAGTTCTTGTTCAAAGAACTACCTTTGATAACGTTGGTTCTTCCTACAGGTCGCATATAGGATGTTCCATAACCTTCGATGCTCTCCTACAGGTCGCTCAGGTTTTGTGTCGTTCCTTTTACCTTATCTCACCTTATCTTACCTTACCCTTTCTTATCTTATCCTGGTTCTCAAGACGTTCCGTTATCGTTTCCGTATTCCAATTCATTCGCATAGGGCGAATCATATTAATTATACTACTATTGTAAATATATGCGATGAAATTAAATAAGATCTTGAATAAATTATATAAGCTATACTAAAATTTAATAATATTAAAAAATAGTAATTTTTTTAATCATTACCATTTCGTATATAGAAGATAGTAAATTTTTATTTCAAAGAAAAATATTTTAATTTTATATTTTTAATTAAAATATAAAAATTAATAAATTAATATAAAAATGTTTTAACATATTAACAAGTAACTTTAATATCTTTGTAGCATCGTTGATTCAAAAAATTTATATTTTTATATCTTAATTTAATAATGAAGTAATAAATTTCTCAAATATTATTTTATAATAATCTTAAAAGCAAATGAAAAAATTAAAATTTTTTAATTTTAATTAAATATATTTTCATTAAAATTTTTAAATAAAAGATAAAATTATTAAATTTTTATAAATTTTGATATGTGAATTATTCTTTAATATCATAAAATAATATATAATATTTTTAATTTAAAATTTAAAATTTTTATTTATTGTTTACTTTCTAAATAATATTTTAAATAATTTAATCAAATATATAAAATAATAAGATATATTATATTACTATTACATAAATATATACCATGAAATTATATAAGATGTTAAATAAATTATAAGCTAAACTAAAATTGGATATTTATTAAAAAATATTTATTTTTTAATGATTATCATTTTTTATATCAACATTAAAAGGAATATTTTTCCTTTCTACTAGTGAAATGGTTAAAATATGATTCAATATCGTGAAAGCATTCAAGTAGTTTTCATGCATTTGCAATATAGTTTATAAATAAATTATCATATTTTTAGATTGTTACTTGATAATAAAGTAATTAATTTTTCAAAAATAGGCTGAAAAGAAATTTTTTTTAAAAATATAGAAAAACATAGTAAATTTTTTATTTCAAGAAAATATTTTAATTTAATATTTTTAAATGAAATATAAAAAATTAAAATTTAATATAACTTCAACATTTTAATTATTTATTATGATTGTAAAATAATATATAATATTCTTAATTTAAATAAATTAGAAGCTATCTTAAACTTTACATCTCTTAAAAAAAACTATTATCTTTTAAATAAATTCCTATCATATAAATATATAAACTAAACGTAATAGGAAGTTATATTTTTTGTATACAAATAATGTTGTTAAAAATTATTTCAACGTCTTCAAAAAAATATTAATGTCTTAGTAATTAAGCTGTTCGATTAAAAAAACTATTGTTGCATCGTCACTTAATAAATGATGTGACAAATCACATCACTTTAATCAACAAAGTCAGATATAAAACTATGGACATTTTATGAATAGAACTATATTGCAGAATGGCATGAAAACTATTTAAATGTGGTATGTGTGTAAGATATATTAATCGCCCAACGTTAGGAATGAAGTAAATAATTCTTCTCATAATGTCGAATATAAAAAATGGTGATCATTACGAAAAAAAAATGCCTAATATATATCCAATTTAGTATAGTTTATAATTTATTTAACATCTCATAGTGGATCATCACATATACATTTATGTATTATTAGTATAATATATGTTATTATTTGAAAATATATTTGGAGTCAAACCATTTAAAGCATTATTGTTGAAAGTAAAAAAATAAAATTTTAAATTTTAAATCAAAAATTAATTCATATCGTCAAATTTATAATAATTTAATGTTTTATTTTTCTACAAATTTGTAGCTTAAAATATATTTAATTAAAAAATTTATCAAATTTTTCCTCTGCTTTTAAGACCATCCATTTAAAATCATTTTGAAAATTCATTACTTCAATATTAAGAATATACAAATATAATATTTTTTGAATAAACAATGCTGAAAGATGGAAATTACTTGTTTGTTAATATGTTGAAATATGTTTTAACAACATCATTATGAAAAAAAAATATAGCATTCTATTAATTGAAAATATATGATAAAATTCATTTAAAAACTAAATTTTTTAACAGATGTAAAGTCCTAAATTTTTTATTTGACAAGATCATATATATTTTGATGATAAATAATTTAATATATTATTTTTTTATATGTTTAATTAAACTATTTTAAAGGTTGTTTAAAGAAAATTAAAAAAGTAAAATTTATGATTTAAAATTAAAAATATTATATACTATTTTACATTTATAATAAATAATTAATATTTTGAATTATATAATTTATTACTTTTTATATTTCTTTAACAACATAAAACTAAAAATATTTTTCTTTAAAATAAAATTTACTATCTTCATCTTACTTCTTTAAAACCTATTATTTATCACCTATTTTTTAAAATTATTGGTTTATTATAAAAAAGGAGCGAGTATAAAAATATGATATTTTATGAATAAACCATATTTTAAATGTATAAAAACTGCTTGAATGTGAAAGATATTATTTATATTTTAATCACTTTACTATTAAGAAATAAAAAATATTTCTTATATAATTGATATAAAAAATGGTAATCATTAAATTTTTTTTAATAAATATCAAATTTTTAGTAGAGCTTATAATTTATTATTTAACATCTTATATATTTATGTAATAGTAGTATAATATATGTTATTATTTTATATATTTGTTAAACTATTTTAAACATTATTTAGAATTAAAAATAAATAAAGAATTAAAATTAAAAATATTTTATTTTATTGATAATATTAAAAATTAATTCATATATTGAAGCTTATAATGAATTTATAATTTTATCTTTTTATTGAATAATTTTAATTAAAATATATTTAATTAAAAAAAATTTATCATTTTTCCTACACTTTTAAAACCATCCATTTAAAATAATTTTTGAGAAATTTATTATTTCATTATTAAGTTAAGATATACAAATATAAAAATTTTAATAAACAATGTTACAAAGAATTAAAATTACTTGTTAATTAAGATGTGAAATATTTTTTAACAACATCATTTGTATGAAAAAAATATACCATTTATTATCAATATATGATAATTTTAAAAAGATTTTTAAGAGATAAGTTTTAGATACTTTTATTTATTTAAGATCATATATTGAGATAATAATTTTTCTTTATATATTTATTAAATATTTTAGGGTTTTAAAGAAAATTAAAGAATATATTTAAAAGATATTATATATTATTTTACAATCATAAAAATAATTAAAATGTTAAGTTATTTTAATTTTGTTTAATTAAAATATTTTTTTAATAAAAATTTATA
>JAMKYM010000332.1:330000-564645 GCA_026541065.1 Canavalia ensiformis | reverse complement strand
CATCTTCATCATCACGTATCATCACATTAGTTACCATCACCATCACTATCATCATTCATTCTTGACACATTGAACATCATCATCATCATCAATTCAATTCGTCATCCTCAACATCATCATCATCATCATTATCATGAAGATCATCATCATTATCATCATCACTATCCCTTTTATTTAAGGGAAAAGATTTGGAAAAAAATCCTAACTCGAGGAAGAAATTCTAGGTTCGGGAGTCGGTTACAAATAGGGAAGCTGTTAGGCACCCTACTCGCCCGTTCCGAAGAACGGTACTCTTAAACTGAGTGTGTGATTTTTTGAAAATTGTTTGATCCCTTAAATAGAATAAAAATATATAGGCTTGAATGAAAATAGCCTGGACAGACTTGATCCTGCTCCTACGTATTCCCTGGTGCAATGGGAAATTCAAAACTATATAGTTCTAGTTCGAAGGCTTGACCTTCAAAGAGGATTGAAAAATTAGAATATTTTGAATATTTTAAGGAAAATCCTTAGTCCACATATGCACAGGATCCAAGGTAAACGAAGGTTGCACTGGGACTTGTATGATTCCTGAATCCCGAATAGTAGGGTATGCTACCAGTTCGTATCCAGAACTCATCGCGTAAGAGTTAGAATTATTTAAAACATATTTAGTTTTTACACATGTTCCTGGACCCAGATATGCACAGAGCCGAAAGCAAGCAAAGGTTGCACTACAACTCATATGACTCTCCGAACATTGAAAGATATGGTATGCTGCACTTTTAACTTCAAAGTTCAATGCGTGAGATCTAGGATCGTTTAAAGCCTTGAAAAGTATTTTGAAAAAGGTAATTTGGAAGGGAGATTGAGAAAGGGAGATCTTGGATCAACATGCACAGAGTCGAAGGCAAGCGAAGGTTGCACTGTGACTCATATGATTCTCCGAACATCGAAAGACAGGGTATGCTCCACTTTCAACTTCGGAGTTCATTGCATGAGATCTAGGATCGTTGAAGCTTTGAAAATTATTTTGAAAAAGGTAATTTTGAAGAGAGATTAAAAAAGGAGATCTTCGATCCATATGCACAAAGTCGAAGGCAAGCAAGGGTTGCATTGCAACTCCTATGATTCTCCGAACATCAAAAGACAGGGTATGCTGCACTTTCAACTTCGGAGTTCATTGCGTGAGATCTCGAATCTCTTAAAGCTTTGAAAGTTGCTTTTTAGAAAAAATGGAGTTTTTGAAGATTTCATTTTGAAAGGAGGACATTTAAAAACAAACAAATTAGAAATAAATACATATAGAAGGATCAACACATGAAAACTAATACCTAAACAAGGTTAAAAGAACAAGATCTACACAAGAACTTTAAGAACACAAGTGGCACCAAAATTTGAATTCAAATCTCAGTCTTTTTTCGAATACATTTTTTTGTCAGATATAAAAAATTAAAACTGAAAAATTAAAATATATGCATCATAGGAATCAGAAAAAACAAGTTTGACAAAAATCAAACCAGAAATGAGCAAGTTATGCACAAATCAAACAAGCTAGGTTCATTTGCGCACCTGGACGAATATGCTTCGGTAATCTGGCGATAGATATTTCATTTCAGATCTAAATTAGACAAATAATATCATTTCAGAAACTAGAGAAAAATAAAAATAGATCGCTATAAAAATTACTGAAATCAGAGATCATTTGACTGATCAAAAATGAAAACAAAAAACAGAGACGAAGATGAACCTTAAGAACACAAGAGATTTTGACGCCAAAATCTCAGAATTTTTGAAAAACATTTTTGGTGAATCTGAGAAAATTAATACCAATAAATTGAAATATATGGATCATAGGAATCAAACAAAACAAGTTTGACAAAAATCAGACCAGAAATAGGCAAGTTATGCACAAATCAAACAAGCTAGGTTCATTTTCACACCATGACAAACATGCTTCCCTAATCTGGTGATATAAATTTCATTTCAGATCCAAATTAGACAAATAATATCATTCCAGAAACTATAGATAATGAAGAAGAGAACGCAACAAAAATCATCAAAATCGGAGTTTATTTGAGCGATCAAAAGTGAAAACGAAAAACAGATATGAAGATGAACCTCAAGAACATAAGAGATTTTGGTGCCAAAATCTCAGAATTTTTGAAAAAAATTTTTGGTGGATCTAAGAAAATTAATACCAATCAATTGAAATATATGGATCATAGAAATCAAACAAAACAAGTTTGACAAAAATCAAACCTGAAATAAGCAAGTTATGCACAAATCAAATAAGCTAGGTTTATTTGCGCACCAAGATGATTATTCTTCAGTAATCAAGCGATAGAAATTTCATTTCAGATCCAAAATTAAACAAATAATATCATTCCAGAAATTAGAGAGAAATACGAAGAGAATGCAACAAAAATCACCGAAATAGGAGATCATTTGACCGATTAAAAATGAAAGCGAAAAACAGAGATGAAGATGAACTCGGAAATCCGAGAAGAATCAAGAAAATTAAGCGGAATAAAAGTTGGATCTAACCTCCATTGATGTGCTCCGAGTGCCACTTGATAGCACCTTGGATGGGGATGAAGAATTGGTTCAATGGAGGCCAAAGAGATGCTGAATTGGATGCAGAAGTAGAGGGTCTCTCAGGTACTACTCTTAGAAAATTCTGAAAATTCTCTCAATTACTCAAAGTGCTCTTCTCTCTTCCTTCTTAAAAATTCTGAAATTTTTTAGAAGTCCCTTGAACTAAATGAAAGTCCCTATTTATAGTTAAAATTTCAAAAAAAAAAAAGAAGAAATTTGGCAAGACCTCCGTGTTTTGTTATATGATTTTTTTCCTTTTTTTTGTTGTTTTTTTTTATTATTTTCTTTATTTTTCTTTTTCTTTTTCTTTTATTTTCTGTTTTTATTCCTTTTATTTTCTCTGTTTTCTTTTTATTATTTTTCTTTATTTTTATTTTTCTTTTATTTTCTTTTTTCTTTTTTCCTTTTTTCCTCTTTTTCCTAACTAATTCTTAACCAACATTAACTAACTTAGCTAACTTCTTAACCTAAAATTTCTTTTTCTTTCTTTATTCATTCATTTTTTGTTTTTTTTATTTTATTTTAGCCTAAAAAATAAAATGATTTATTGTGAGTTTTAAATTTACCTTCGGACATAATTCAATGTTCACAGAAATCATAAGTTTCCTTTTTTTAATTTTCATTTAAAAAATCCTTAAAATAATTTAATTAAACATATAAAAAGAATATATTATATTATATATTATCCAAATATATATGATCTTAAATAAATAATAAGCTATCTTAAAATTTTACATCTCTTAAAAAAATATTATCTTTTAAATGAATTCTATCATATACATAAACAATAATAGGATCCTATGTATATTTCTGCATACAAATGATGTTGTTAAAACTATTTCAACATCTTCACCAAAAAATAATTTTAACGTCTTTGTAGCATGTTGATTAAAAAATTTTATATTTGTATTTCTTAACTTAATAATGAAGTAATAAATTTTTCAAAAAGCATTTTATATTGATGATTTTAAAAGGAGATGGAAAAATGATAATTTTTTTAATTAAATATATTATACTTAAAATTTTTAAATAAAAGATAAGAGTATAAAATTATTATAAATTTTGATATATGAATTTTTCTTTAATATTATAAAATAATATATAATATTTTTAATTTAAAATTTAAAATTTTTATTTATTTTTTACTTTCTAAATAATGTTTAAAATAGTTTAATCAAATATATAAAATAATAACATATATTATATTACATATTACATAAATATATACAATAAAATTATATAAGATGTTAAATAAATTATAAGATAGTAAATTTCTTATTTCAAAGAAAAATATTTTAATTTAATATTTTTAAATAAAATATAAAAGTTAATAAATTAATATAACTTCAACAAATTAATTAGTTATTATGATTGTAAAATAATATATAATATTCTTATTTTGATGAAATTATATAAGATGTTAAATAAACTATAAGCTAAACTAAAATTGGATATTTGTTAAAAAAATATTAATTTTTTTAATGATTACCATTTTTTTATATCAACGTTAAAAGGAATATTTTTTCTTTATAATAATGAAGTTGATAAAATATGTTTCAACATCTTTACATTCAAGTAACTTTCATATATTTGCATTATAGTTTATTAATAAAATATTATATTTTTATACCCTCCTGATATAATAAACTAAATAAATTGTCAAAAATAGGCTAAAAAGAAAGATTTTAAAAAAGTTAGAAGAAGATAGTAAATTTTTTATTTTAAAGAAAAATATTTTAATTTAATATTTTTAAATAATATATCAAAATTAAAATAACTTCAAAAAATTAAATTTTTAGTATGATTGTAAAATAATATATAATATTCTTAATTTGAAATCATAAGTTTTTATTTTTTTAATTTTCTTTTAAACAATCTTTAAAATAGTTTAATCAAATATATAAAAGAAAAAGAAGATATTATATTATCTATCATTCAAATATACATGATCTTAAATAAATCATAAGCTATCTTAAAATTTTACATCTCTTAAAAAAATATTATCTTTTAAATAAAATCTTTTATATTTATCAATGACAATAGGATGCTATTTATTTTTTTCATACAAATGATGTTGTTAAAAAAAATTTCAACATATTTACCAACAAATAATTTTAATGTCTTTGTAGCATTGTTAATTCAAAACAGGTTATATTTGTATTTCATAACTTAATATTGAAGTAATAAATTTCTCACAAATTATTTTAAATGGATGATCTTAAAAGCAGAGGAAAAAATAATAATTTTTTTTGTTTAAAGATATTTCAACTACAGTTTCTAAATAAAATATAAAAATATTAAATTATTATAAATTTCAATATATGAATTATTCTTTAATATTATAAAATAATATATAATATTTTTTATTTAACATTTAATATTTTTATTTATTTTTTACTTTCTAAATAATGTTTCAAATAGTTTGATCAAATATATAAAATAATAACATATATTAAACTACTTATTATATAAATATATACAATAAAACTATATAATATGTTAAATAAATTTTAAGCTATGCTAAAATTTGATATTTATTAAAAAATAAAATTTTTTAATGGTTATGATTATCTATCTCAACGTTAAATGGAAATTTTTTATTATACTAATGAAATGTTTAAAATATGTTTCAACATCCTCACATACATTCAAGTAATTTTCATGCATTTACAATATAATTTATGCATAAAATATTATGTTTTTATACCCTTCCTTAATAATAAAGTAATTAATTTATCAAAAATAGGCTTGAAAGAAAGATTTTAAAGAAGTAAGAAGATAGTAAATTTTTATTTAAAAAAATGTTTTAATTTAATAGTTTTAAATAAAATATCAAAATTAAAATAACTTCAACAAATTAATTATTTATTATGAGTGCAAAATAATATATAATATTCTCTTTTTAAAATCATAAATTTTTAATTTTTTAATTTTCTTTTAAAAAGTCCTTAAAATAGTTTAAGCAAACATATTCAAAAATATATTATATTATCTATCACCCAAATATATATGATACTAAATAAATAATAAGCTATCTTCAAATCCTACATCTCTTTTAAAAAAAATCATTTTTCAAATAAATTATATCATATATATCAACAATATTAGCATCATATATATTATTTTACATACAAATTATGTTGTTAAAAATTATTTCAACATCTTCACCAACAAGTAATTTTAATGTCTTTATAGCATTGTTGATTTAAAAATTTTATATTTGTATATCTTAATTTAATAATGAAGTATTAAATTTCTCAAAAATTATTTTGAATCTATGGTCTTAAAAGCATATGGAAAAATGATAAATTTTATATTTTAATTTAAATTTGTAAACAAAATATAAAATACAAAATTATGATAAATTTTGATATATGAATTATTCTTTAATATTATAAAATAATATATAATATTTGAAATTTGAAATTTTTATTTCTTTTACTTTTCTAAATAATATTTAAAATAGTTTAATCAAATACATAAATAATAACATATATTATATATTACTATTAAGTAAATATTAATAGTAAATATTTAAGATGAAATCTTTTAAACAATACTTAAAGTAGTTTAATCAAACATATAAAAAAACATATTATATTATCTATCATCCAAATATATATGATCCTAAATAAAATAATATGCTATCTTAAAAAAAATATCATCTTTTAAATAAATTTTATCATATATATCGACGATACTAGCATCATATATATATATATATATATATATATATATATATATATATATATATATATATATATATATATATATTGCTTACAAATGATGTATATTTCATCATCTTCACCAACAAATAACTTTAATATCTTTGTAACATGGTTGATTCAAAAATTTTGTATTTTGTATATCTTAATTTAATGACTAAGTAATATATTTTTCAAAAAAATTATTTTATATGGAGGATCTTAAAAGAGATGAAAAAATGAGAATTTTTTGTTTTAATTAAATACATTTTAAGTAAAATTTGTAAATAAAAAGATAAAAATATTAAATTATCATAAATTTTGATATATGAATTATTTTTTAACATTATAAAATAATATATAATATTTTTAATTTAAAATTTAAAATTTTTTATTTTTTTACTTTTCTAAATAATGTTTAAAATAGTTTAATCAAATATAAAATAATAACATATACTATAATAATACTTATTATGTAAATATATACGATAAAATTATGCAAGATGTGAAATAAATTAGAAGATTATAAATTTTTTATTTTAAAGAAAAGTATTTTAACTTAATATTTTTAAATAAAATATAAAAGTTAATAAATTAATATAACTTCAACAAATTAATTATTTATTATGATTTTAAAATAATATATAATATTCTACATTTAAAATCATATATTCTTCTTTTTTTATAATTTTCTTTAAAACAATCGTCAAAGTAGTTTAATCAACCATATAAAAAATAGCATATTATATTATCTATTATCTAAATATGTATAATATTAAATAAATCATAAGATATCTTAAAACATTACATCTTTTAAAAAAAATATTATCTTTCAAATTAGTTTTATCATATATATCAACCACAATAGGATGTTATGTATTTTTTTTTTTTCATAGAAATGATGTTGCTAAAAAATAGTTCAACATCTTCATCAAAAAGTAATTTTAATGTCTTTGTAACATTGTTGATTCAAAAAATGTTATATTTGTATATCTTAACTTATTAGTGGAGTAATAAATTTTCAAAAATTATTTTAAATGGATGATCTTAAAAGTAGAGGGGAAATGATAAATGTTTTTTTAATTAAATATAATTTAACTAAAACTTGTAAATAAAAGATAAAAATAATAAATTATTATAAATTTTGATATATTAATAATTTTTTAAAATTATAAAATAATATATAATATTTTCAAATAAAATTTTAAAATTTTAATTTAGTTTTTACTTTTTAAATAATGTTTAAAATAGTTTAATCAAATATATAAAATAATAACACATATTATACTATGTATCATGTAAATATATACGATAATACTATATAAGATGTTAAATAAATTATAAACTATACGAAAAATTGATATTTATTAAAAAAAGATTAATTTTTTTTTTATGATTTTCATTTTCTATATCAACATTAAGAGAAAAATCTTTCTTTATACTAATAAAATGATTAAAATATATTCAACATCCTCACATTCAAGTAATTTTCATGCATTTTCAATATAGTTTATTCATAAAGTACCATGTTTAAGTATCCTTCTTTAATAATAAAATAATTAATTTCCAGAAAATGGACGTAAAAAATTTTTAATGAAGTAAGAAGAAGATAATAAATTTTTTATGTTCAAAAAAACTATTTTTAATTACAATATCAAAATTAATAAATTAATATAACTTCCAAATTTTAATTATTTATTATGATTGTAAAATTATACATAATATTCTTCATTTAAAATCATAAATTTTTCTTTTTTAATTTTATTTTAAACAATCCGTAAAATAGTTTAATCAAATATATAAAAAAAAAGCATATTATATTATCTATCATTCCAAATATATTGGATTCTAAATAAATCATAATTTATTTTAAGGCTTTACATCTCTTACAAAAATATTATCTTTTAAATAAGTTCTATCATATATATATATATATCAACGGTAATAGGATACTATG
Organism: Canavalia ensiformis; assembly: GCA_026541065.1. Lineage (NCBI taxonomy): Eukaryota > Viridiplantae > Streptophyta > Magnoliopsida > Fabales > Fabaceae > Canavalia > Canavalia ensiformis. The sequence goes on along the minus strand of JAMKYM010000332.1, from coordinate 556,407 downwards.
TATGTTTTTTTCATACAAATGATGTTGTTAAAAAATATTTCAACATCTTCACAATAAAGTAATTTTATTGTCTTTCTAGCATTGTTGATTGAAAAAAATGATATATTTGTTCATCCTAACTTAATAATGAAGTAATAAATTTTTCAAAAATTAGTTTATATCGATGGTCTTAAAAGCATAGGGAAAAATCATAAATTTTTTTGTTTTACTTCAATATATTTTAATTAAAATTTGTAAAGAAAAGATAAAAATATCAAACTATTATAAATTTTAATATATAAATTATTTTTTAATATTGTAAAATAATATATAATATTTTAAATTTTAAATTTTAAATTTTTATTTATTTCTTACTTTCTAAATCATGTTTAAAATAGTTTAGTCAGATATATAAAATAATAACATGTCTAAAATTTGTTTCAACATCCTCACGTTCAAGTAGTTTTCGTGCATTTGCAATATAGTTTATTGATAAAATATTATATTTTTGTACCTTTCCTTGATAATAAACTAATTAACTTTTAAAAAATAGATATAAGCAAAAAAAATTTAAAAAGTAAGATGAAGATAATAAATCTTTTATTTTAAAGAAAAATATTTTTGTTTAATATTTTTAAACAAAATATAAAAAGTAATAAATAAATAAAATTTCAATATTTTAATTATTTATTATTATTGTAAAAAGGTATATAATATTCTTAAGTTGAAAATATATGTTTTTTTTTAATTTTCTTTTAAATAACTCTTAAAATAGTTTAATTAAACATATAAAGAAAAGCACATTAGATTATTTATCACCTAAATATATATAATCTTAAATAAATAATAAGTTATTTTAAAACTTTACATCTCTTAAAAAAATTCTTAGTTTTTAACTAAATCAATCATATATATCAACGACAATAAGATGTTATATATTGTTTTGCATACAAATAATGTTGTTAAAAAATATTTCAACATATTAACAAACAAGTAATTTTAATATCTTTGTAGCATTGTTTAGTAAAAAAGCTTATATTTGTATATATCTTAACTTAATATTGAAATAATAAATTTCTAAAAAATTGTTTTAAATGGATGATCTTAAAAGTAGAGGAAAAAATATAAATTTTTTTAATTAAATATGCTTTAACTACAATTATAAATAAAAGATAAAAATATTAAATTATTATAAACTTCAACATATGAATTAATTTTAATATTATAAAATAAAATAAAATATTTTTAATTATTAATTTTTATTTTTATTTTTTAAATTCTAAATAATGTTTAAGATAGTTAACCAAATATATAAAATAATAACATATATTATACTACTATTACATAAATATATAAGATATTAAATAAATTATATGCTATACTAAAATTGGATATTTATTAAAAAAAATATTTTTTAATGATTACCATTTTTTATATTTTATAAGGAATATTTTTTCTTTCTACTAGTGAAGTAATTAAAATATGTTTCAACATCCTCATTCATAAAATATAATAAACTAATTAATTTCTAAAAAATAGGTATAAACAAAAGGTTTTAAAGAAGTAAGATGAAGATAATAAATTTTTTATTTTAAAAAAAAATATTTTAATTAAATATTTTTAAAAAAAGAATAAAAAGTAATAAATTAATATAACTTCAAAATCTTAATTATTTATTATAATTGTAAAATAGTATGTAATATTCTTAATTTAAAATCATAAATTTTACTTTTTTTAATTTTCTTTTAAACAACCCTTAAAATAGTTTAATTGAACATATAAAAAAGCCTATTATATTATTATCACCCAAAATATATATGATCTTAAATTAATAGTAAAAAATCTTAAAACTTTACATCTCTTAAAAAAATTATTAACTTTTAAATGAATTTTATCATATATTTCAACGACAATAGGATGCTATGTATTTTTTTTTTCATACAAATGATGTTGTTAAAACATATTTCAACATATTAACAAACAAGTAATTTTAATATTTATGTAGCATTGTTCATTCAAAAAGTATACTTTGTATATCTTAACTTAATATTAAAGTAATAAATTTTTTAAAAATTATTTTTAATGGATGGTCTTAAAAGCAGAGGAAAAATTGATAAATTTTTTTTAATTAAATATATTTTAACTACAATTTGTATCCTTCCTTGATAATAAAGTAATTAATTTATCAAAAATAAGTTTAAAAGAAAGATTTTAAAGAAGTAAGAAAAAGATAGTAAATTTTTTATTTTAAAGAACAATATTTTAATTTAATAGTTTTAAATAAAATATCAAAATTAAAATAAATTTAATAAATTAATTATTTATTATGATTGCAAAATAATATATAATATTATCTTTTTAAAATCATAAATTGTTATTTTTTAAATTTCTTTTAAAAAACCCTTAAAATAGTTTAATCAAACATATAAAAAAACATATTATATTATCTCTCACCCAAATATATATGATCCTAAATAAATAATAAGCTATTTTAAAATCTTACATCTTTTAAAAAGATATCATCTTTTAAATAATATATCAACGATACTGGCATCATATATATTATTTTACACACAAATGATATTGTTCAAAAATATTTCAACATCTTCACCAACAAGTAATTTTATTGTCTTTTATAGCATTGTTTATTTAAATATTTTATATTTATATATCTTAATTTAATAATGAAGTATTAAATTTCTCAAAAATTATTTTGAATCATGATCTTAAAAGCAGATGGAAAAATGATAAATTTTATATTTTAATTAAAATTTGTAACCAAAAGATAAAATACTAAATTATGATAAATTTTGATATATGGATTATTCATTAATATTATAAAATAATATATAATATTTTAATTTAAAATTTAAAATTTTTATTTATTTTTTACTATGTAGATAATGTTTAAAATACTTTAATCAAATATATAAAATAATAACATATATTATACTACTTTTAGGTAAATATATAAGATGAAGTTATATAAGATACTAAATAAATTATAAGCTATACTAAAATTGATATTTATTAAAAATTATTTTTTTAATGATTGTAATTTTTTATATCAAAGTTAAAAAGGAATATTTTTTCTTCTTACTAATGAAGAGATTAAAATATTTTCCAACATCTTCACATAAAAGTAAGAAGATAGTAAATTTTTTTTATTTTAAAGAAATTTTTTTGTTTTAATATTTTAAAAAAAATATTAAAAGTAATAAATTAATATAACTTCACCATTTTCATTATTTAGTATGATTGTAAAATAATATATAATATTATTAATTTGAAAACATAGGTTTTTATGCTTTTTAATTTTTTTTAAACAATCCTTAAAATAGTTTAATCAAATATATAAAAGAAAAAGAAGATAGTATATTATCTATCTTCCAAATATATATGATCTTAAATAAATATAACTTTAAAAAATATTATCTTTTAAATGTATTGTATCATATATATAAATATATATATATATATATATATATATAAACATATATATAAACGATAATAGGATGCTTTGTATATTTTGCATACAAATATTGTTGTTAAATTTTTTTTCAACATTTTCACCAATAAATAATTTTAATATCTTTGTAGCATTGTTGATTGAAAACATGTTATATTTATATATCTTAACTTAGTAATGAAGTAATAAATTTCCAAATTTTTGTTGAATGCATGGTTTAAAAAAGATGAAAAAATGATAATTTTTTTAAATAAATACATTTTAACTACAATTTGTGTATAAAAAATAAAAATATTAAATTATTACAAATTTAGATATATGAATTATTATTTAATATTATAAAATAAGATATATTTTTAATTAAAAATTTAAAAATTTATTTATTTTCTACTTTTTAAATAATGTTTAAAATAGTTTATTTAAATATATAAAATAATAACATAAGTTTTTCTTCTTTTAATTTTATTTTAAACAATCTTTAAAATAGTTTAATCAAATATATGAAAAAAGAATATATTTTATTATCTATCATCCAAATATATATGATCTTGAATAAATCATAAGTTATCTGAAAATTTTCTATCTCTTAAAAAAAATATTAATCTTTTAAATAAATTCTATCATATATCCACGATGAGAGGATGTTATCTATTTTTTATTTTTTTCTTCTCAAACAAGCGATATTGTTAAAAAATATTTCAACATCTTCACCAAAAAATAATTTTAATATCTTTGTAGCATTGTTCATTCAAAAATTTTATATTTGTATACCATAACTTAATATTTGTTTTATTTAAATATATTTTACTTAAAATTTTTAATAAAATATAAAAGTATAAAATTATTATAAATTTATATATCTGAATTATTATTTAATATTATACAATAATATATAATATTTTTAAATTAAAATTTAAAATTTCTATTTATTTTTTAACTTCTAAATAATTTAATCAAATATATTAAATAATAAGATACATTATACTACTATTACGTAAATATATACGATGAAATTATATAAGATGGTTAATAAACTATAAGCTAAACTAAAATTGGATATTCATTAAAAAAATATTAATTTTTTTTAATGATTACCAATTTTTAGATCAATGTTAAAAGGAACATTTTTTCTTGCTACTCATGAAATGGTTAAAATATGTTTCAAGATGCTCACATTCAAGTAGCTTTTATCCATTTGTAAGGTAGTTTATTTATAAAATATCATTTTTTATACATTTCATTTATAATAGAGTAATTAATTTCTAAAAAATAAGAATAAAGAAAAGATTTTAAAGAAGTAAGAAGAAGATAAAAAAGTTTATTCTAAAGAAAATTATTTTAATTTAATATTTTTGAACAAAACATAAAAAGTAATAAAATAATATAACTTCAACATTTTAATTATTTATTGTAATTGTAAAATAATATATAATATTCTTAATTTAAAATCTTAAGTTTTTATTTTTGAATTTCTTTTTCAATAATCCTTAAAATAGTTTAATCAAACATATAAAAAAATATATTATATTATCTATCACCAAAATGTATCTGATTTTAAATAAATCATAAGCTATCTTAAAACTTTACATCTCTTAAAATAATATAACCTTTTAAATGAATTCTATCATATACATAAACAACAATAGAATGCTATGTATTTTTTTTTATACAAATGATGTTATTAAAAAATATTTCAACATCTTCAAAAAAAATAATTTTAATGTCTTTGTAGCATTCTCAATTTAAAAATTTTATATTTATATATCTTAACGTAAGAATGAAGTAATAAATTTTTAAAAAATTATTTTATATGGATGAACTTAAAAGCATATGAAAAAATGATAAATTTTTTGTTTTAATTAAATAAATTTTAATTAAAATTTTTAAATAAAAGATAAAATTATAAATTATTACAAATTTTGATATATAAAATATTCTTTAATATTAATAAATAATATATAATATTTTTAATATAAAATTTAAAATATTTATTTATTTTTTACTTTCTAAATAATGTTTATAAAAGTTTATTCAGAATATAAAATAATAACATATTTTATTATACTCTTACGGAAATATATAAGATTTTAAATAAATTAGAAGCTATACTAAAATTAGATATTTATTAAAAAAATTGTTAATGATTACCATTTTTTATATCAACGTTAAAAGGAATAATTTTTTCTTTCTACTAATGAAGTGATTAAAATATGTTTCAACATCCTCACAAGTTTTCATGCATTTGCAATTTATTCATAAAATATCATATTTTTATATCGTTTTTTAAAGAATTAAATTAGAAGATAGTAAATTTTTTATTTTAAAGAAAAATATTTTAATTTTATATTTTTAAACAAAATATAAAAAGTAATAAATTAATGTAATTTCAACATTTTATTTATTTATTATGATTGTAAAATAATATACAATATTCTTAATTGGAAATCATAAACTTTCTTTTTTTAATATTTTTAAACAATCATTAAAATAGTTTAATCAAATTCTGGTCCTTATCCTACTTTTGGTCCTCATCCCAGTACTAATCCTGGTCCAATTACTAGTCTTGGTCCCGGTAGTGATCTTTTTCAGGTCGTACTATGGTCCTGGTCCTAGTACTAATCCTGGTCTTATTACTAATCTTCGTCCTAGTTCAACTACTAGTCCTAGTCACAATATTGATCCTGGTCCTAGACTTAGTACTGAACTTGGTCCTGGTACAACTATTAGTCTACATCCCAGTACTGATCCTATTCATGGGCCACATACTGGTCTTGGGCCCAATACTGATCTTGGTCCTAATAATTATCCTGGTTTGGTCCACCTACTAATCTTGGTCCTAGTACTGATTAGAGTCCTAGTCCTACTACTGACCTTGGTCCAACTACTGGTCCTAGTTCCAATACTGATCCAGGTCCCACTATTGATCCTGGTCTGGGTCCAACTTCTTGTCATGGTCCTAGTTTGGATCCTAGTCCTACTCCAACTACCGGTCCTTGTCCTGGTACTGATCGTCGCCCCAGTCAAACAGTTAGTCCTGGCCCCAGTCTGATCATGGTTAGGGTCCACTTACTGGCCCTTGTCTTAGTCCTAGTTTTAGTCCTACTATTGGTCCTTATCCCAGTATTGATCCTGGTCCTGGTCCAAGTGCTGATCTTGGTCCCAACACTGATCCTAGCCCTGGTCCAATTACTGGACTTGGATCCAGTACTACTCCTGGTCTTGGTCCAACTATTAGTCCTAGTCACAGTACTAATGCTAGTTTGGGGTCACCTATTGGTCATGGTCCGAGTACTGATCCTCGTCCTCGTCCTACTACTGGTCCTGGTTGCGATACAGGTCCAAGTCCTAGTGCTAATATTAATCCTTGTCCTTGTCCTAGTCAACCTATTGGGCCTTGTCCCAGTTTTGATCCTGGTCCTAATCTTGGTCATGGACCCAGTGCTAATCCTAGTCCAACTACTAGTCTTGGTCCCAGTATTGATCCAGGTTAAGGTCCCTGTACTCATCCTAGTACTGGTCCTAGTACTGATCCTGGTCCTAATTCCAATGTTGATATTGGTCCCAATACTGATTATGGTCTTGGTCTTAGTACAAATCTTGGCCCTAGTTGAACTCCTGGACCTGGACCTAGTATTGATCCTGGTCCCTATCCAACTGCTAGTCCTTGTCCCACTATTGATCCTTGTCCAATTACTAGTCATGGTCCCAATACTAATCTTGGTTGGGTCAACTATTGGTCTTGGTCTTAGTACTGATCCTGGTTCAGGTCACCCTACTGGTCTCGACACTAGTCTAGGTCCTGGCCTTAGTATTGATCCTAGTCCTTGTCCTAGTCCAACTATTGGTTCTGGTCCTAGTCTTGGTCATGGACCTAGCACTAATCCTGGTCCAACTACTGGTCCTGGTCCCAATACTAATCTAGGTTAAGGTCCCTGTCCTCATATTGATCTTGGTTTTGGTCCTGCTATTAGTCCTAGTCTAGTACTGATCCTGACCCTAGTCCAACTACTAGACCTAGACCTAGTATTGATCTTGGTCCCAGTCCAACTGTTGGTCCTGGTCCCACCACTAATAGTAATCCTGATCCTACTCCTACTACTAGTCCTGGTCCCGGTACTGATTTTAGTCCTAATATAACTATTGGTCATGGTCTTAGTACTTATTCGATCTCCGTTCTGATCCTGATCCTAATCTCAATACCGATCCTTGTCTTGCTACTAAATTTTGTCTTAGTACTAATCCTAATGTTACTCATACTACTAGTCTTGGTCTTGGTCTTGATCCTGGTCCAACTACTGGTTTTGGTCCGAGTACTGATTCAGGTCCCAGTACTGATCTTGATCTAAGATCTGATCCAGGTTCAAGTCCAACTTTTGGTCGTGGTGCCATTACTAATGCCAATCTTGTTCCAACTATTCATCCTAGTGCTCCAACTATTCATCCTAGTCATAGCACTGATCTATGTCCTTGACCTAATACTGAATAGCCTATTAAATAGCCTATTTTAAACATTATTTGGAAAGTAAAAAATAAATAAAATTTTAAATTTTAAAATAAAAATATTATATACTATTTTATAATATTAAAGAATAATTCATATATCAAAATTTAAAATAATTTAATATTTTTATCTTTTATTTACAAATTGTAGTTAAAATATATTTAATTAAAAAATTATCATTTTTTTCTCTGCTTTTAAGACCATCCATTTAAAACAATTTTTGAAAAATTTATTACTTCAATATTAAGTTAAGATATACAAATATAACATTTTTTGAATGAACAATGCTACAAAGACATTAAAATTACTTGTTGGTGAATATGTTGAAATATTTTTTAACAACATCATTTGTATGAAAAAAAATACACAGTATCCGATTTTCGTTGATATATATGATAGAATTCATTTTAAAGATATTAAGAGATGTAAAATTTTAAGATAACTCATTATTTATTTTATGATTTCAAATAAGAATATTATATATTATTTTACAATTATAATAAATAAGTAAAATGTTGACGTTATATTAACTTATTACTTTTTATATTTTGTTTAAAAATATTAAATTAAAATATTTTTCTTCAAAACAAAAAATTTACTATCTTCTTCTTATTTCTTTAAAATTTGTTGTTTATGACTATTTTTTTAGAAATTAATTACTTTATTATCAAGGAATGATATAAAAATATGTTATTTTACAAAGAAACTATATTGCAAATACATGGAAACTACTTGAATGTGAGGATGTTGAAATATATTTTAATCACTTTATTAGTAGAAAGAAAAAATATTCCTTTTAATGTTGATATAAAAAATGGTAATCATTAAAAAATAACTTTTTAATAAATATCCAATTTTAGTATAGCTTATAATTTATTTAACATCTTATATAATTTCATCTTATATATTTATGCAATAGTAGTATAATATATGTTATTATTCCATATATTTGATTAAACTATTTTAAAAATTATTTAGAAAGTAAAATATAAATAAAAATTTTAAATTTTACATTAAAAATATTATATATTTTATAATATTAAAGAATAATTCATTTATCAAAATTTATGATAATTTAATATTTTTATCTTTTATTTGAAAAGTTAAATTAAAATATATATATATAATTAAAACAAAAAATTTATCATTTTTTCATTTCGTCGTCATTGTCATCATCATCATCAAGATCATCATGCTCATCATCGTTCATCATCATCATCATCGTCACCCTTAACATCATCATAAATCATCATCATCAATATCATCAGTCATCATCATGCTCATCATCATCATCATAATCATCACTATCATCATTCATTATTGACGCGTCGAATATCATCATCACCATCAGTCCTATTTGTCATCCTAAACATCAACATCATCATCACTATCATCATTCAGTATCATGCTTATCATTGTTCATCATCGTTCATTATCTTCATCATCATGCTCATCATTGTGCTCATCATTGTTCATCATCATCATCATCATCATCATCATCATCATCATGAATATCGCCATTATCACCATCACTATTATCATTCATTTTTTCGACATATTGAATATCATCATCATCATCATCATCAATACTATAAGTCATCTTCACCATCATCATCATCATCATTCATTATCGACACCACGAATATCGTCAATATCACCAATCCTATTCGTCATCCTCAACCACATCATCATTACTATCGTTACTCATCATCATCATCATCATCATTATCATCATCGTCATTGCTCATCATCATCACAATCGTCCTCATCACCTTCACTATCATCATTCTTTATCATCATGCTCATTATCGTTCATCCTCATCATCATCATCATCATCACAATAGCCATCGTAGCCATCACAACAACCAAATTAAAATTAGGAAAAATTTCAGTTTTATTATCCATAAGCTACAAATGTAGACTCCATATATTTCTCTTGAATGCCAATTTCCATGCTCACATCATCCTCTCCCCCTTAAAAGCATTCGCCCTCGAATGACAATTAGTAATTTCTGCAAAACAAAGGACACAAAGAAGAGTAGAAGAGGATATGTGTTTATGGAAGAAAGAAAATTATGGAGAGTGCTAAGATCAAATACGAACCTCTTTAATTTTTCAAATAGTCCCAAAATTGGGAAAGCAAATTTGACTAGGAACAAAAGGTTGATTTGATCTGCAAGCTCATAGTTATTAACAAACATGTCCCAAGTAAACTTACGAGCTTTGATCCATTTTCTTTTCTCTCAAGAGATCTTAGTGCTATGAATATTTGTAATTACTAACAAATTAAGCATCCTAGACGCATTATCATAAAACAAGGATTGAAGCATGCTAGGGGCCTTAATATGTGAGAATTCACTATCACTATGAAGCATATGAGACAGTGGTGATAATCTAGGCATATGAATGGATCTAGACACATGATCTCCAACAAATTTTGCAACAATTGTGCCCCAAATGTTGGTAGAAGGCTGGAGTTCCATCAGTTCTATCTCTTGATTACTCTTTGTAAAGCAGAACATTTCAACCCCTATCATAGGTGAAAGGAATTGAGGAACACTAGACACTAAGTTTTCTTGATATTCAATACCCCTTACAAGTGGCAACCCTAGAGATAACTCTTTTGGAAATAAATCTTGGAACGCTTCTAAAAGTTCTTGAAGTTCACTAGACTCAAGGTTTGGTTGAGTATTCAAGTAATACACTTTGCACATGAGCATGTACATGGGTTGTCTAGCTATAAGAGTTTGCCTAGTTTCTCCTTGATTGATGAAGAGGTTTTTATCTTTTTCCTTATGTCTCAACCTCTTATCTTTTTTTATATTCTTTCCTTTAATTTCCTTCTTTTCTTCCTCTCTTTTCTTTTTCATTTGTACTTGATCTATACAAACCTCACTAGGGGCCAAGGAAGGAATACTTATTGCTATGCCCATCATGGTGAACTTTCCTATCAAATTGCCATGGCCTTCCCAAGAGCACATGACTTGCTTCCATGGGCACAACATCACAAGTTACATGGTCAAGATACCTACCTACGAAAAAGGCAACTAAGACTTGCTTATCCATTAAGAGGTCCCCATTGTCACTCAACCATTGCAACTTGTAAGGCCTAGGATGTGGGGTAGTAGTTAATCCTAGCTTTTTTACTAGCTTAGTACTAGCCACGTTGGTGCAACTTCTCCCATCTATAATCAAAGAACATGTCTTCCCCCTAATCACACACCTTGTGTGAAAAATATTTTCTCTTTGGCTCTCATCTTCCCCTTTGACCATGCTTCCTAGTAATCTCCTAACAACGAGAAGATCACCTTCGGGGGCATATTCTAATCCTTCTTCACTAGAAGAGCTAGTGGCACTAGAGCTAGAGTTTTCACTTGAGGATTCCAAAGATGAGACTTGTCCATTATCTCTAAGGATCATGTTTTTCTTGTTGGGGCATTGAGAGGCAATGTGCCCTCGTCCCAAACACTTGAAACACTTAATAGATGATTCCTTTTTTATTGGAGTGGATGGGATGTTGGTTTTTTCTTTCTTGGGATCCTTAATTTCCCTAGGATCTTTAGGCTTAAAAGGAACATCCTTGTGACCTTCCTTCCTCTTATTTTCCTTCCAAGAAGGCTTTAAGGTTGAATATCTACTCTTACCTTTTCTATGGAGTTGTTGTTCTACCTTTTGGGCTTGGTGGTAGAGTTCATTCAAACTCACATAGTTCTGGAGTTCCATAACATCCCTAATCTCATCCTTAAGCCCTTCAAGGAATCTTGCCATTCTAGACTCCTCACATTCTTCTATGTTGGCTCTAATGATGGCTACCTCCATATCTTTGTAGTACTCATCAACAGTCCTATTCCCTTGGGTTAATCTTTGGAGCCTATTATGAAGCTCCCTAAGGTAGTGAGGTGGTACATACCTATTCCTAAGGATGACTTTCAATTCTTCCCAAGTCTCAATAGGATGAAACCTTGCTCTCTCTTTCAATAGCTTATCCCACCAAATCAAAGCATAGTCTGAAAATTCAAGACTAGCTAGCTTTACCCTATCTTCCTCCCTCACTTCATAGCACATGAAAATTTGCTCTACCTTCAACTACCATGACAGGTAGATTTCAGGGTCATTCAACCCTTGAAATTTTGGAATTCTAAACTTGGTTCCATCTATTCTTTCTTGGTTTCCATTTTCTCTCCTACCTCTATTCCTAATCCTAGAATCATCCCTATGTCTATGGTTATTCCTAGAAGAAGCTCTATGACTATGATGGCTAGGAGAATGTCTATCTCTACTTCTACGGATCCTATTCCTAGTTGAATTTCTAACCCTAAGTGGAGACCTAGATGATTTCCTATCACTCTCATGACCACCTTGATTCCCACCCCTGTGATTATTCCTTTGGTTTCTTCTAGGGATTCATAGAATTCTTCTTGTGAAAGTTCCTCCCTAATTGAATCAATTTTATTTTTGTTTTTCTTAAAACTACTAGGCCCTTCATTTTGTTTCTTTTTAAACAAAGTTTCATTCCTCTTTTCTAGTTCATACAAACGATCTTCAAATTATTCACTTTGTTTTCTTAACATTTTTTCAAAGGTTTGGGTAAGGGCTTCTAGTTGTAACCTAGTGAAGCTAGGTGGATAGTCACTTTCACTCATGATGCTCTCCACTCAAGACACAAGAACAAATCAATTAAGAAAATCACAAATATTCTAAGTACAAATTACTACCACATAAAACACTTGAACAATTAAGAAATTAAAATGCAGAAAGTTAATTGTTTTCTTACACAAACCAAGATCCAAGATAGGGAAAGATAAGTAACAAGTAGTCACATAGGCTAAGTTGTAAACCTAGCAATTATGGAACCCCCTTATTACTCCTTTCAACAAGCACACTTAGACTCCCCCTTATGGCTCCTTAAAACCACACAAAGGCCTTGGAACTTACACACAATTACTAACAAAATTATAAAGAAAATTCCTAAGTACAAACTAAATCAAAAGGATTACAATGTTATAACCCTACTACATCCAAATTCTAAAATTACACCAAAAATGAAGTCCTAATAAGAGAGATCCTAATCTATTACAAATGGGTAAATTCTTCAAGTCAAGCTTCAAGTCCAAGTCCTCTCCAAGTTCAGCTCCAAGTCAACAAAATTTATTTCTTAGGGCCGCATACAAAATTAAACAAAGAATGCTTTGCAAACCAAGAAATTGTTAGCACAATTACTTCCTTCCTCACCAGTGTTTGCCACTCTTAGTCACTCAATTTGGTCTTGCTTTACCCTTGAAGAAAAGACACTTATTCAACTTAAAATTAGAGGCCTTGATGTCTCCAATGTGGAAAAAACTCAACTCATCCAGAAGTCAAGAATGGACAAAACGTAGGAATTTTGGGGACAAACAATAAACTCTTATCACAAAAATTAGCTAAACTCAAAGGGATTAAAATTCTGACAAACTAGAATTCAAAGAAGGCAACTAACAATTAAGTGGTGAAAAAAAAGGCACTCAACAGGAATTCAAGAAGGATGAATGGATTACAAACTTGTGTGAATTGTTCTTAAAACTGAACTTAACCTTTCTTTGAAAGAAAATCATTTATATACATCATAGTTCACTCAAGAGGATAAATTCAACTCAAGTTGTTCAACACACTTCAATTGATCCCAAACTCAACTCAAAAATTACAATTGAAATACAATAAAATGAAACTTGAAGATCATTCAACTATGGCTAATTATTTTTACTTATTTTTTTTTTGAAAAAAATTCTGTCCATATTTTTTTTTTCACATTTTTTTTTCGATATTTTTTTCGTTTTTGTTCTTTATTGATTCTTGATTTTTGCCTTGTATCTTTTAGGGAAGTGTAATGTACACTTATATCACTCCAAAACAAGCACAAGATTAACACTTAAACAAACAACAACAATTTTTTCAAAGATCAAACACAAACTTCCTCAAGAACACATGAAGAACTGTGATGAACATGATGAACAATTTTCAGAATTTTGCCAAAATAATTGAGGGATTTTTTAGGCAACAATGATCAAGTTACAATTTCAACAACAAAACCCACAAATTCCAAAGGATTTGAGAGAACAATAGGCCTGTTCTTGCTAGAAATACCCAGAAAAAAAAAACCAAAAAAGGGGTTCTTCAATTTCTTGACATTTTGATGTAATTTTGAGAAAATTCACCTATTAAATTGATGTTTAAGCAAGAACCCAACAACATATGACTCAAAGCAACACAAATTACATGTGAATTCAAGCAAGAAGGGGATGAAAATATGCAGAAAAACTGGAACAAAAATAGAGACGAAAATGGAAGAAGAAGATGATGAAAAAATGAACGAGAAAAGTGAGAGAAGTTACCTCCAAACAACAAGCTCTTGATACCACATAATACAACCCACTTGGGAGGAGGAGGATGGACCTAGTTGGAGGTGGGATTGAAGCTCAAAATTCAGAGCATTTTTGGGAGCTCCTCAAATTATGTTCAATGTAGCACAAAATTGTGCATAGAAATGAAAAGACGATGAAACATAAATTTGCAGAATGTAAGGAGGGAATTGGGGAAGGTGATTGTAAGAATTAAAGGCTGGAAATAAAATGAAAAAATGGAAGAAAAGGAAAAATGAAAATGACCAAAATTAAAGGGGAAAGGGGCCGAAAATTAAAGCATAAACTAAGAACTAGAATTGTAAATTGCAAGAAGGTAAATGGCAGAATGTAAATTGCAGAAAAATAATTCCTAAGCTAGGCGCCACTCCACTAGCTAGAGGAAGCTAGGAAGATAAGCTAAGTTCCACCACATTGGAGGCTCCAATGATAAGGAAAGGGGTCTTGACCTCAAGAACAAGCAAGAGGAGAAGAAAGAGAAGAGAAACCTGCTCTCTCAAGGGAATTCTCGGATTCCAATAGTATAAAATGACTAAAGCTGCCATTTTCTTACATTAAGCCCTTATTTATAGGAAAAAGGGAAGGGGGCTGCTTGGATGTGGGTTTGGGCTACCCTTAGTCAACCAAGATCTTAACCTAAGCCTATTCCTATTCTAAATAACCTATTCTTATTCAATGTTGGAATAAGCTATTCCTACTTTTACAAACTTAAAAATACAACCAAATTAAAATTATGAAAAATTTCAGTTTTATTATCCATAAGCTACAAATGTAGACTCCACATATTTCTCTTGAACGCCAATTTCCATGCTCACATCAATGCTTATCATTGTTCATCATCGTTCATTATCATCATCATCAACATCATCACTATCATCATTCATCATCATGCTCATTATTGTGCTCATCATTGTTGATCATCATCATCATCATGAATATTGGCATCATCACCATCACTATTATCATTCATTTTTTTGACATATTGAATATAATCATCATCATCATCAATACTATAAGTCATCCTCAACATTATCATCATCATCATCAACACCGTGTTCATCATCATCACTATCTTCATTCATTATCATGCTCATCATCATCATCATCATTCATTATCGACACCACGAATATCGTCAATATCACCAATCCTATTCGTCATCCTCAACCACATCATCATCGTTACTCATCATCATCATCATCATTATCATCATCGTCATATCAAGATCGTCCTCATCATCATCACTATCATCATTCATCATCATGCTTATCATCATCATCATCATCATCGTTTTTCGTCACCATCATCATCGAGAATAAAATCATCATCAACGTTTGTCGTAGTTCATCATCATCATCATTGTCATTACTATTGCCATCGTAACCATCACTATCATCATTCATTAACGACACATTGAATATCATCATCATCATCATCATCAACTTCACCTTTATCTTCTTCATCATCATGATCATCATCATGCTCATCATCATCACTATCATCATTCATCATCATGCTCAGCATCGTACATCCGCATCATGATCAGTGTTGATCATGCTTATCTTCGTTCATCATCATCACAATCGCCATTGTCACCATCACTATCATTATTCATTATCGAAACATTGAATATCATCCTCATCAATACTATTCCTCATAGTCAATATCATCATCATCATCATCATTATCAAGATCGTCCTCATCATCATCACTATCATCATTCATCATCATGCTTATCACCATCATCATCATCATCGTCATCCAAAAAAAAATTATCATCATCAATGTTTACCATAGTTCATTATCATCAAGATCATCATCCCTCTCATCATTCATCATCATGCTCATCATCATTCATCGTTATCATCATCATCACCACCCCAAACATCATCATAAATCATTTTCGTCGTCGTCATCATCATCATCATCACTATCATCATGCTCATCATCGTTCATCATCATCGTCGTCGTCACCCTCAACATCATCATCAATATCATCATTCATCATCACGCTCATCATCATCACTAATATCATTCATTATTGACGCATCGAATATCATCATCACCATCGGTCCTATTTGTCATCCTAAACACCAACATCATCATCACTATCATCATTCAGTATCGTGCTTATCATTGTTCATCATCGTTCATCATCATCATCATCAACATCATCACTATCAGCATTCATCATCATGCTCATTATTGTGCTCATCGTTGTTCATCATCATCATCGTCATCATTATCATGAATATCGCCATCATCACCATCACTATTATCATTCATTTTTTCGACATATTGAATATCATCATTATCATCATCAATACTATAGGTCATCCTCCACATCATCATCATCATCAACATCGTCCTCATCATCATCACTATCTTCATTCATTATCATGCTCATCATCATCATCATCATCATCATCATCACATCATCAATACTATAAGTCATCCTCAACATCATCATCATCATTAAGATCGTCCTCATCATCATCACTATCTTCATTCATTATCATGCTCATCATCATCATCATCATCATCATTCATTATCGACACCTTGAATATCATCAGCATCATCAATCCTATTCATCATCCTTAACATCATCATCATCATCATCATAATCATCATCGTCATTGCTCATCATCATCACAATCGCCATCATCACCATCACTATCATCATTCATTATTGACACATTCAATATCATTGTCATTATCATCAAACCTATTCGTCATCCTCAACATCATCATTATCGCGATTATCATTCATCATCATGCTTATCATTGTTTATCATCAATCATCTTGATCATCATCATCACTATCGCCATTGTAACGATCACCATCATCATTCATTAATGACACATTGAATATCATTATCAACTTCACCATTTTGTTCTTCATCATCATTATTATCGTTATCACTATCATCATTCATCATTCATAATCATGCTCATCATCGTACATCCACATCATCATCATTGTTGATCATGCTTATCATCGATCATCATCATCAAAATCGCCATCATCACCTTCACTATCATCGTTCATTATCAAAACATTAAATATCATCCTCGTCAATACAATTCCTCATCCTCAATATCATCATCATCATCATTATCAAGATTGATGTGAGCACCACCGTTAAGGGACCAACCACTAGGTTAAGGGAGAAGAGATTTCAACAAGAGGTGAAAGCATTACTTTTTAAAAGGAAGGAATATCATGAAGAAATGTCATCCATGGAATTATCCTTTAAGGAAATTGTGTAATTCATAATTTTAGCTTAGGAATGATTGTATTTTCTTAACTTCTAAAAATAGGGATAGTTTATTCAAACATGGAATAAGAAGAGACTATTTAGAATTGGAATAGCCTTAGCTTAAGGGCTTGGTTGGCTAGGAGCAGCCCATACCCACAACCAAGCAGCCCCTTCTTTTTTTTTTTCTATAAATTAGGGTCTAATGTAAGCAAATTTCACCTTTTTTGCATTTTATACTATTGGAATCCGAGAATTCCCTTGAGAGAGCAGCTTTCTCTTCTCTTTCTTCTCCTCTTGCTTGTTCTTGAGGTCAAGACCCTTTTTCTTATAATTGGAGCCTCCAATGTGGTGGAACTTGACTTATCTTGCTAGCTTCCTCTAGCTAGTGGAGTGGCGTCTAGCTTAGGAATTATTTTTCTGCAATTTACATTCTGCCATTTACCTTCTTCCAATTTACAATTCTAGTTCTTAGTTTATGTCTTTAATTTTCAGCCCTTTTCCCCTTTAATTTTGGTCATTTTTCGTTTTGCCTTTTCTTCCATTTCTGCACTTTATTAGAGCATTTAATTCTTGCAATCACCTTCCCCAATTCCCTCTTTACATTCTGCAAATTTATGCTTCATCGTCTTTTCATTTCTATGCATAATTTTTTTGCTACATTGAACATAATTTGAGGAGCTCCCAAAACTGCTTAGAATTTTGAGCTTCAATTCCACCTCCAACTAGGTCCATCCTCCCTCCTCCCAAGTGGGTTGTATTATATGGTATCAAGAGCTTCTTGTTTGGAGGTAACTTCTCTCACTTTTCTCCTTTATTTTTCATCATTTTCTTCTCCCATTTTTCTGCATATTTTCTGCCCCTTCTTGCTTGAATTCACATGTAATTTGTTTTGCTTTGAGTCATATGTTGTTGGGTCCTTTCTTAAACATCAATTTAATCGGTGAATTTGTTCAAAATTACATCAAAATGTCAAGAAATTGAAGAACCTCTTTTCTGGTTTTTTTTTCTGGGTATTTCCAGCAAGAACAAGCCTATTGTTCTCTCAAATCCTTAATTTGTGGGTTTTTTTGTTGAAATTGTAACTTGATCATTGTTGCCTCAAAAATCACTCAATTATTTTGGCAAAATTCTGAAAATTGTTCATCCTGTTCGTCACTGTTCTTCATGTGTTATTGAGGAAGTTTGTGTTTGATCTTTGAAAAAATTGTTGTTAGCTGTTTAAGTCTTAATCTTGTGCTTGCTTTGGAGTGATATAAGTGTACATTACATTTTCCTAAAAGATACAAGGAAAAAATCAAGAATGAACAAAGAACAAAAACGAAAAAAAGAATCGAAAAAAAAAACGTGAAAAAAAAACCTAGGCAAATTTTTTTCAAAAAAAAAGAAAAAAAAATTGGCCAGAGTTGAATGATTTTCAAGTTTCATTTTATTGTATTTCAATTGAAACATTTGAGTTGAGTTTGGGATCAATTGAAGTGTGTTGAACAACTTGAGTTGGATTTATCCTCTTGAATGAACTATGATGCATATGAATGATTTTCTTTCAAAGAAATGTTAAGTTCAGTTTTAAGAACAATTCACACAAGTTTGTAATCCATTCATCCTTCTTGAATTCCTTTTGAGTGCCTTTTTTTTTTCACCACTTAATTGTTGCTTGTCTTCTTTGAATTCTAGTTTGTCACAATTTTAATCCCTTTGAGTTTAGCTAATTTTTGTGATAAGAGTTTCTTGTTTGTCTCCAAAATTCATATGTTTTGTCCATTCTTGAATTCTTGATGACTTGAGTTTTTTACCACATTGGAAACATCAAGGCCTCTAATTTTAAGTTGAATGTGTCTTTTTCTTCAAGGGTAAAGCAAGACCAAATTGAGTGACTAAGAGTGGCAAACACTTGGGGAGGAAGGAAGTAATTGGTTTTAATTGTGCTAACAATTTCTTGGTTTGCAAAGCATTCTTGGTTTAATTTAGTATGCCGCCCTAAGAAAGAAATTTTGTTGACTTGGAGCTAAACTTGGAGAGGACTTGGACTTGAAGAATTTACCCATTTGTAATAGATTAGGATTTCTCATACTAGGACTTCCTTTTTTATGTAATTTTAGAATTTGGTTGTAGTAGGGTTATGACATTGTAATCCTTTTGATTTAGTCTGTACTTAGGAATTTTCCTTGTAATTTTGTTAGTAATTGTAAGTTCCAAAGCCTTTGTGTGGTTTTAAGAAGCCATAAGGGGGAGTCTAAGTGTGCTTGTTGAAAGGAGTAATAAGGGGGTTCCATAATTGCTAGGTTTACAACTTAGCCTATGTGACTACTTGTTACTTATCTTTCCCTATCTTGGACCTTGGTTTGTGTAAGAAACCAATTAACTTTCTGCATTTTAATTTCTTAATTGTTCAAGTGTTTTATGTGGTAGGACTTAGAATATTCGTGATTTTCTTTATTGATTTGTTTCATATCTTGTGTCTTGGTGGAGGAGCATCATCAGTGAAAGTGATTATCCACCTAGCTTCAATAGGTTACAACTAGAAGCCCTTACCCAAACCTTTGAAAAAATGTGAAGAAAACAAAGTGAACAATTTGAAGATTGTTTGTATGAACTATAAAAGAGGAATGAGACTTTGTTTAAAAAGAAACAAAATGAAGGGCCTAGTAGTTCTAAGAAAAACAAAATAAAATTGATTCACCTAGGGAGGAACTTTCACCAGAAGAATTTTATGAATACCCTAGAAGAAACCAAAGGAATAATCATAGGGGTGGGAATCAAGGTAGGCATGAGAGTGATAGGGAATCATCTAGGTCTCCACTTAGGGTTAGAAATTCAACTAGGAGTAGGATCCATAGAAGTAGAGATAGACATTCTCCTAGCCATCATAGTCATAGAGCTTCTTCTAGAAATAACCATAGACATGGCGATGATTTTAAGATTAGGAATAGAGGAAGGAGAGAAAATGGAAACCAAGGAAGAATAGATGGAACCAATTTTAGAATTCCAAAATTTCAAGGGTTGAATGACCCTGAAATCAACCTATCATGGAAGTTGAAGGTAGAGCAAATTTTCATGTGCTATGATGTGAAGGAGGAACATAGGATAAAGCTAGCTAGTCTTGAATTTTCAGACTATGCTTTGATTTGGTGGGACTAGTGAAAGAGAGAGCAAGGTTTCATCCTATGAGACTTGGGAAGAAATGAAAGCCATCCTTAGGAATATGTATGTACAACCTTATTACCTTAGGGAGCTTCATAATAGGCTCCAAATATTAACCCAAGGTAATAGGACTGTTGATGAGTACTACAAAGATATGGAGGTAGCCATCATTAGAGCCAACATAGAAGAATGTGAGGAGTCTAGAATGGCAAGATTCCTTGAAGGGCTTAAGGATGAGATTAGGGATGTTGTGGAACTCCACAACTATATGAGTTTGAATGAACTCTACCACCAAGCCCAAAAGCTAGAACAACTCCATAGAAAAGGTAAGAGTGGATACTCAACCTCAAAGCCTTCTTGGAAGGAAAATAAGAGGATGGAAGGCCATAAGGATGTTCGTTTTAAGCCTAAAGATCCTAGGGAAATTAAAGATCCCAAGAAAGAAAAGACCAACACCCCATCCACTCCATTCCATTAAAAAAGGAATCATCCATTAAGTGTTTCAAGTGTTTGGGACGAGGGCACATTGCCTCTCAATGCCCTAACAAGAAGAGCATGATTCTTAGAGATAATGGACAAGTCTCATCTTTGGAATCCTCAAGTGAAAACTCTAGCTCTTGTACCACTAGCTCTTCTAGTGAAGAAGAATTAGAGTATGCCCCCGAAGGTGATCTTCTCGTTGTTAGGAGATTACTAGGAAGCATGGTCAAGGGGGAAGATGAGAGCCAAAGAGAAAATATTTTAAAAGCTTTCTTATTTTTTTGGAGGAACCTTCAGTCCACTCATGCACAAGGTCCGAGGCAGCTGCGGCAGCACGGTGGCCTATACGAACTGTTAAATGTTGAACAGCAGGTGAACCGCCAGTTCCTCGTTTAGAGCCCGTTGCATGAGACTTTAGGGATTCTAAAATGAAGTTTTTCTTGAAATATTACAAAAGGATCCTCAGTCCATAGGAATTCCTAGGCAATGAACAGCAGAAAAAGCTACCAGTTCGTGCCTAGAGTCCATTGCATGAGACCTAAAACCAAAGAATTTAATTTGAAAATAATTGAGAAGAAAAGTGGATTTGATTAAAAACAAAACTGATCTTGGTTGGAAATGAACTGGATTCGACAGAAATTTGATAAAAGAATTTAAACTTGATTTGCAAATTTTGAGAGAAGGAATTGGTTGAAATGGTGGGCTTGGAATTTTATGGAAAATTAAACTTGATTTTAGCTTTGGAGAATCGAAAAGAAATTAAACTTTATTTGGGAAAAGGTTTGAGATTATTAAGGAAAAAGGAATTGAATTATTTAAAAGAAAGAACTAAAATCAGTTTGAAAAAAAATTGATTTAAAACAAAATAAAAGAGAAAATCATTTTTGGTTGGAGCTAAATTGCAATAAAGGGGAAGGTAAGGACCAAATTGGAATTTTTGGAAAGTTTAGGGGTTGAATTGTAATTTTAGGAATTGTAGGAGCAGTTTGGAATTTTCAAAATTTACAGGGGCAGACTTGGAATTTCTGAAATTTACAGGAGCAGATTTGGAATTTCTAGAATTTAGGAGACAGATTTAGAATTTTTGGAATTTACAAGGACATATTGGGTATTTTTGAAATTTAGGAGGCAGATTAGGAATTTTTGGAATTTATAGGGGCAGATTGGATATTTCTAAAATTTAGGGAGCAGATTGGGTATTTTTAGAATTTAGGAACAATTTATATTTCTGAATAAAGTATCAGCATTTGAATTTAGGGCGATTGGTATTTTTAAAAATATAAAGGGACAGATTTGGTATTTCTTGAAATGTATAGACTTGTACGATTTAGAAGTGGATTTTAGACACGAACCAAACATGTGAGGGGACTCTATCTACTTATGGCAAGGAGTTATGAAAACCATTGCCATGGATTCCCTTTTAACCCGTAGAATAATCTTCCTTGGGGTTTGATAATGACCAATCTTAGAACTACTCAAGTAGTGCACCACTTTGTAGGTTCGTCCCTTCCTGCTAAATCAAAATGAAACTTCTAGCAGGTAAGATAGTATTAGCCACGACATACCAACTGATTTGGTTATTTATTTTTTCAATTTTTATTTCACTTTATTATTTTTTGTCATTTATGTTTTATTTATATGTTTTTTTTATTTTTTCCAGTTTTTAATTTCAGAGATTTTTTATTATTTGATAGTTTTTTTAGGTTTAGTTTTTATTTTTCTTTTTGTGTTTATTTACTTTTTATTTTTCTTTCTTTTTCTTTTTATTTCTTTTATTTCAGATTTTTCTTATTTGTTATTTTTATTTATTATATATTTTGAGTGTTTCATTATTTATTTTTATTTTTTAGTTTATTTTCTTGTTTTCTTTTATTTTTTAATTTTTAATTATTTGAATAAAAGTTGTTTTTTTTCATTTATTTTTACTCAAAATCCATTTTTAACTTTTCTTGTTTTTATTTATTTTCTATTCGGTTTTTATTTTTTAGTTTAGATTTTATTTTTAATTTTTATTTTTCCAAACTTTTATCTATTATCTTTTCTATCTCGCTTTTTTTTGTTTAATTTTTTTCCAAAAAAAAATAAAAATTATTTAGTTATTTAATTATTATTTAAATTAGTGTGAGTTTCTTGATTAATTTTAATGGTTTGGAGGTCTTTAGAATAATTGAGTGTTTACACTAAGTCTTAGTTGCCTTTTCCATAGGTAGGTATCTTGACCAAGTAACTTGTGATGTTTGTAGTCTATTTAACAAGTCATGTGTTTCCTCTGGAAGGCCATGGCAATTTGATAACAAAGTTCACCATGACTGCATAGCAATAGGTATTCCTTTTGTTTTCAATTCCCAAAAGGTCACCTTAGTTCCCTGGTCTCCTAGTGAGGTTTGTAAAGATCAAGTACAAATGAAAAGAAAGAGAGGAAGAAAAAAAAGACTTAAAGGAAAGAATATAAAAAAGATAAGAGGTTGAGACATGAGAAAAATGATAAAACCTCTTCATCAATCAAGGAGAAAATTAGGCAAACTTCCTTCTCTTAGCTAGACAACCCATGTACATGCTCATGTGCAAAGAGTATTGCTTGAATACTCAACCAAACTTGAGTCTAGTGAACTTCAAGAACTTCTGAAGAGTTCCAAGATGTAAGCTCCCAAAAGAGTTACCTCTGTGTGGTCACACCTGTGGTGGGTATGAACATCAAATAGACTGGTTTAGTGCTTCCTTTTACCAAATAGGCCAGCCTATAGAAGTAATCCCGGCGAAACTAAAGAAATCCAAAAAACAAGTAGGGGAGCTTCTAGAAAAGTGGGTGGATAAGAGAGAGTTTGTCCATGCAATGCCTCATTCTACTTGTCCCAAGAAAGACGGGTCTTCGAGAATGTGTGTTGATTGTAGACTCAAAACCAAATAACCATTAGGTATAGGTATCCCATACCTAGGGTTAGATGGCTCGTTGGAAGATTTCAGCATGGTTCCACAATTTTCTCAAGATAGACCTCAAGAGTGATATAACCAAATTAGGATGAAAGAGTGGAGGATGAGTGGAAGACCGCTTTAAGACCAGGTTTCGCCTCTTTGAGTGGTTGGTAATGCCTTTTGTTATCAAATGCTCCTAGCACTTTGAAGCAGGGTTGATAACCATGTTTTGAGGATTTGATAGAAAGGGTGTGGTAGTATACTTTGATGACATCCTTGTATACCCAAATCCTTTGAGGAGCATTTAGGACACCTTTGAGAAGTGTTAATTTGTGTTAGAGGCCCAACTCTTTGCCAACCAGAAAAGGTTTTTGTTTGGATAGAACAGATTCTTAGGATTTGTGGTGCTTAAGGTGTCCAAGTAGATGAAGAGAAACAACATTGCTATCAAGGATTGGCCACCCCCAAAAATAGGAGAGGTAGGAGTTTCCATGGACTTTGCTTTTATAGGAGGTTTGTGAAAGATTTTAAAATTCTTTCTAGCATCACCTCTAAAATGACTTGCTAAGAAAAATGTCAAATTTGAATGGGGGGGAAAAACAAGTCGTGCCTTTCAAGCCTTGAAAGAAAAACTAACCCAAACACCTATCCTAGCTCTTCCAAACTTTAGCAAAAAAATTTTGAGTTAGAACGATGCTTCTAATGTTGGGATAGGGGCAGTTTTATTGCAAGAGGGACACATCCTATAGCTTACTTTAGTGAAAAAGTAAATGAGCGCCCCTAATTACCCTATCATGGACAAAAGAGTTCTATGCACTATTAGGTCCCTAAACTTGGCAACATTACTTGTTGACCAAGGAGTTCATCATCCATAACATCATGAGTCACTAACATACCTTTGGGGTCAAAAGAAGTTGAATAGGAGACATGCTAAATGGGTTGAGTTTTGGAGCGTTCTCCCATGTCATTAAACATAAGCAAGGAAAGATCAATGCAAGGGCTTGGCTGCCCTATGTAGAAGACAACCTTTTGTTAAATTTTTAGAACCACCTTGATTGGTTTTGAAAACTTTGGGGAGCTATATCAAATGACTAGAGTTCTGAGATCTCTACAAGTCATGTACCCAAAAGCCTATGATGGATACTTAGGTATGAGGGTGTCTTATTTAAGAATAATAGAGTTTGTGTGCCTAAAGGAACCATTAGGGATCTCATCTCAAGAGAATCACACCAGTGGGCATCAAGTCACTTTGGGAATCCAAAAGACTTTGGATATCCTTAAAGAACATTCTTTTGGCCACACATGAAAAGCAGATGTTCAAAGACTTTGTGCCCAATGCAATAAGAAAAAGGCCAAATCCAAGTCAATGCCCCATGGTTCCATACACTCCCTCTCCTATCCCCAATGTCCCATGGGTTGGACATTAGTATGATTTTGTGTTAGATTGCTAGAACCCAAAAGCAGGGCATGGACTCAATCTTTTGTAGTAGATAGATTTTCTAAGATAGTTCACTTATTCCTTGCCAAAGGCTGATGATCCTAGTCACATATGCAAAGCTTGTTTTTAGGAGTAGGTGAGATTACATGGAATCCCTAAGAGTATAGTTTCCGATGTAGACACCAAGTTCCTATTTTTGAGGACACTATGGTCTAGTTAGGGAACTAAACTTTTGTTTTCCACCACTTGCCATCCACAAACCGATGGCCAACCGGGCGGGAATAGGGATTCTTTCCACCGTGTTAAGAGTTTTTGTTCAGAAAATATTAGGTCTGGGGAAGAATGTTTGCCTCACATAGAGTTTGCTTATGTAATAGGGCTACCCATATCACTACCTTGCATAGTCCTTTGAAGTAGTCTATGGGTTTAATCCCTTTACTCCCCTTGATCTACTTCCTTTACCTAATGTGGTTGAATATCATAATAAAGATGGAGCCCAAAATGCTGAATATGTTAAGCAACTTCACACTAAGGTAAGCAAATTTTACCTTTGGTCATTTTATAAGGGAACCCGAGAATTCCCTTGAGAGAGCAGCTTTCTCTTCTCTTTCTTCTCCTCTTGCTTGTTCTTGAGGTCAAGATCCCTTTCCTTATCATTGGAGCCTCCAATGCGGGTGGAACTCTGACTTATCTTCCTAGCTTCCTCCAGCCTAAAGGACACCCGGCTTAGAATTATTTTCATAATTTTACATTCTCACGTTTACCTTTCCCCCTGCAATTTACACCTGTTCTTAGTTTATGTCTTTAATTTTCAGCCCTTTTCCCCTTTAATTTTGGTCATTTTCATTTTGCCTTTTCTTCCATTTCTGCACTTTATTTTCAGCCTTTAATTCTTTCAATCATCTTCCCAAATTCCCTCTTTACATTCTGCAAATTTATGTTTCATCGTCTTTTCATTTCTATGCACAATTTTTGTGCTACATTGAACATAATTTGAGGGGCTCCCAAAACTGCTCAGAGTTTTGAGCTTCAATTCCACCTCCAACTAGGTCCATCCTCCTCCTCCCAAGTGCGTTGTATTAATCTTCATCATCATCATCACTATCGCCATTGTAACCATCACTATCATCATTCATTAACGACACATTGAATATCATCATCATCAACTTCACCATTATCTTCTTCATCATCATGATCATCATCATCACTATCATTATTCATCATCATACATTCGCATCATGATCAGTGGTGATCATGCTTATCATCGTTCATCATCATCATAATCGACATCATCACCATCACTATCATCATTCATTATCGAAACATTGAATATCATCCTCATCAATACTATTCCTCATAGTCCATATCATCATCATCATCATTATCAAGATCGTCCTCATCATATCACTATCATCATTCATCATCATGCTTATCATCATCAACGTTTATCGTAGGTCATCATCTTCATCATCATCGTCATCATCATAAATCATCATCGTCATCCACAAAACAATTATCATCATCAACTTTTACCATAGTTCATTATCATCAAGATCATCATCCTACTCATCATTCATCATCATGCTCATCATTATCATCATCATCACCACCCTAAACATCATTATAAATCATTGTCGTTGTCATCATCATCATCATCACCCTCAACATCATCATAAATCATCATCATCACTATCAATCATTCATCATCATGCTCATCATTGTCATCATCATCATCACTATCATCATTCATCATCGACGCATCGAATATCATCATCACGATCAGTCCTATTTGTCATCCTAAACATCAACATCATCATTATTTAGTATCATGCTTATCATTGTTCATCATCGTTCATTATCATCATCATCATCATCACTATCGGCATTCATCATCATCCTCATCATTGTTCATCATCATCATCATCATCACCAATATCACTATCATTCATTTTTTCGACATATTGAATATCATCATCATCATCAATACTAAAAGTCATCCTCATCATCATCATCATCATCACTATCTTCATTCATTATCATGCTCATCATCATCATAATCATCATTCATGATCGACACCTCGAATATCGTTAATATCATGAATACTATTCATCATCCTCAACATCATCATCATCATCACTATCGTTACTCATCATCAAGCTCATCATCATCAGTATCATCATCATCATTGCTCATCATCATGACAATCACCATCATAACCATCATTATCATCATTCATCATCATGCTCATCATTGTTCATCATCATGTTCATCATCGTTCATCTTCATGATCATGATCATGATCATCATCATCATCATCAGAATCACCATCATAACCATCACTATCATCCTTCATTAACGACACATTGAGTATCACCATCATCATCATCAACTTCACCATTATTAATACAACCCACTTGGGAGGAGGAGAATGGACCTAGTTGGAGGTAGGATTGAAGCTCAAAATTCTGAGCAGTTTTGGGAGCTCCTCAAATTATGTTCAATGTAGCACAAAATTATGCATAGAAATGGAAAGACGATGAAACATAAATTTGCATAATGTAAAGAGGGAATTGGGGAAAGTGATTGCAAGAATTAAAGGCTGGAAATAAAGTGTAGAAATGGAAGAAAAGGAAAAAAGAAAATGACCAATATTAAAGGGGAAAGGGTTTGAAAATTAAAGCATAAACTAAGAACCAGAATTGTAAATTGCAAGAAAGTAAATGGTAGAATGTAAAATGCAGAAAAATAATTCCTAAGCTAGGCGCCACTCCACTAGCTAGAGGAAGATAGGAAGATTAGCCAAGTTCCACCACATTGGAGGCTCCAATGATAAGGAAAGGGGTCTTGACCTCAAGAACAAGCAAGAGGAGAAGAAAGAGAAAAGAAAGTTGCTCTCTCAAGGGAATTCTCGGATTCCAATAGTATACAATGACCAAAGGTGAAATTTTCTTACATTAGACCCTAATTTATAGAAAAAAGAAGGGGGCTGCTTGGTTGTGGGTATGGGCAGCTCCTAGCCAACCAAGCCCTTAAGTTAAGCCTATTCCTATTCTAAATAGTCTAATCTTATTCCATGTTGGAATAAACTATCCCTACTTTTACAAGTAAAGAAAAATACAATCAAATTGAAATTACTAATTTCAGATTTATTCTTCCTAAGCTAAAATTTTGAATTCTACAATTTCCTTGAAGGATAATTCCATGGATGACATTTCTTCATCATATTCCTTCCTTTTGAGAAGTAATGCTTCCATCTCTTGTTGAATTCTCTTGGCCCTTGACCTAGTGGTTGGTCCCTTAAATAAGATTCCCTCATGCCTAAAGTATCCATCATAGGCTTTTTGGGTACATGAGTTGTAGAGATCTCCAAACTTTAAGTCATTTGGGTATAGCTCCCCAAAGTTTTCAAAACCAATCAAGGTGGTTCCTAAAGAATTTAACAAAGTTTGTCTTCTAGATAGGGCATCAGCCACCTTATTGATCTTTCCTTGCTTATGTTCAATGACATAAGGGAACTGCTCCAAAAACTCAACCTATTTAGCATGTCTCCTATTCAACTTATTTTGACCTTTAAGGTATTTTAGTAACTCATGATCACTATGGATGATGAACTCCTTGGTCAACAAGTAATGTTTCCAAGTTTGAAGGGTCCTAATGGGTGCATAGAGCTCTTTGTCATAGGTAGGGTAATTACGAGACGCTCCATTTACTTTTTCACTAAATTAAGCTATGGGATATCCCTCTTGCAATAAAACTGCCCCTATCCCAACATTAGAAGCATCACATTCTAACCCAAATTTTTTGCTAAAGTTTGGAAGAGGTAGGATGGGTGCTTGGGTAAGTCTCTCTTTCAAGGCTTGAAAGGCCTTGGCTTGTTTTTCCCCCCATTCAAATTTGACATTTTTCTTGACTAGGTCATTTAGAGGTGATGCTATGGTACTGAAATCTTTCACAAACCTCCTATAGAAGCTGGCAAGTCCATGAAAACTCCTAACCTCTCCTATATTTTTGGGGTAGGCCAATCCTTGATGGCCTTGACTTTCTCTTCATCTACTTGGACACCTTCTTTGCTTACCACAAATCCTAAGAATACAACTCTATCCAAGTAAAAAGAGCACTTTTCTAGGTTGGCAAAGAGTTGGGCCTCTCTTAGCATAATTAACACTTCTCTAAGGTGTCCTAAATGCTCCTCAAGGGATTTGGAGTATACAAGGATGTCATCAAAGTATACTACCACACACTTTCCTATCAAATCCCTCAAAACATGGTGCATCAACCTCATAAAAGTGCTAGGAACATTTGATAACCCAAAGGGTATTACCAACCAATCAAAGAGACCAAACTTGGTCTTAAAGGTAGTCTTCCACTCATCCCCTTCTTTCATCCTAATTTGGTGATATCCACTCTTGAGGTCTATCTTAGAGAAAATTGTGGAACCATGCAAATATTCCAACAAGTCATCTAACCTAGGTATGATACCTATACCTAATGGTTATTTGGTTTATGGTCCTAGAATCAACACATTCTCCAAGACCCATCTTTCTTAAGGACAAGTAACTGGATCGCACATGGACTCAAAGCTCTCTCTTATCCACCCTTTTTCTAAGCTCCCCTACTTGTTTTGGATTTCTTTAGTTTCTTTGAGATTACTTCTATAGGCTGGCCTATTTGGTAAGGAAGCACTAGGCACCAAGTCTATTTGATGTTCAATACCCCAACAAAAAAGCAACCCTAGAGGTAACTCTTTTGGGAACACATCTTGGAACTCTTCTAGAAGTTCTTGAAGTTCACTAGACTCAAGGTTTGGTTGAGTATTCAAGCAATACTCTTGCACAATGAGCATGTACATGGGCTGTCTAGCTAGAAGAGTTTGCCTAATTCTCCTTGAATGATGAAGAGGTTTTTATCATTTTCCTCATGTCTCAACCTCTTATCTTTTTTTTTATATTCTTCCCTTTAATTCCCTTCTTCTCTTCCTCTCTTTTCTTTTTCATTTGTACTTGATCTTTACAAACCTCACTAGGGGCCAAGGGAACTAAGGTGACCTTTTGGGAATTGGAAACAAAGGAATACCTATTACTATGCCCATCATGGTGAAGTTTCCTATCAAATTGCCATGGCCTTCCCAAGAGCACATGATTTGCTTCCATGGGCACAACATCACAAGTTACTTGGTCAAGATACCTACCTATGGAAAAGGTAACTAAGACTTGCTTATCCACTAAGAGGTCCCCATTGTCACTCAACCATTGCAACTTGTAAGGCCTAGGATGTGGGGCAGGTTAATCCCAGCTTTTTGTACCAGCCTAGCACTAGCCACGTTGGTTCAACTTCCCCCATCTATAATCAAAGAACGTGTCTTCCCCCTAATCACACACCTTGTGTGAAAAATATTTTCTCTTTGGCTCTCATCTTCCCCCTTGACCGTGCTTCCTAGTGATCTCCTAACAACGAGAAGATCACCTTCTGGGGCATACTCTAATCCTTCTTCACTAGAAGAGCTAGTGGCACTAGAGTTAGAGTTTTCACTTGAGGATTCCAAAGATGAGACTTATCCATTATCTCTAAGGATCATGCTCTTCTTTTGTCAGCATTGAGAGGCAATGTGCCTCTGGCCCCAAACACTTGAAACAATTAATGGATGATTCCTTTTTTATTGGAGTGGATGGGGTGTTGGTTTTTTCTTTCTTGGGATCCTTAATTTCCCTAGGATCTTTAGGCTTAAAAGGAACATCCTTGTGGCCTTCCTTCATCTTATTTTCCTTCCAAGAAGACTTTGAGGTTGAGTATCTACCCTTACCTTTTCTATGAAGTTTTTGTTCTACCTTTTGAGCTTGGTGGTAGAGTTCATTCAAACTCGTATAGTTGTGGAGTTCCACAACATCCCTAATTCATCCTTAAGCCCTTCAAGGAATCTTGCCATTCTAGCCTCCTCACATTCTTCTATGTTGGCTCTAATGATGGCTACCTCCATATCTTTGTAGTACTCATCAACAGTCCTATTACCTTGGGTTAATGTTTGGAGCTTATTATGAAGCTCCCTAAGGTAATGAGGTGGTACATACCTATTCCTAAGGATGGCTTTCATTTCTTCCCAAGTCTCAATAGGATGAAACCTTGCTCTCTCTTTCACTAGCTATCCCACCAAATCAAAGCATAGTCTGAAAATTCAAGACTAGCTAGCTTTACCCTATGTTCCTCCCTCACTTTATAGCACATGTAAATTTGCTCTACCTTCAACTCCGATGATAGGTAGATTTCGGGGTCATTCAACCCTTGAAATTTTGGAATTCTAAACTTGGTTCCATCTATTCTTTCTTGGTTTCCAGTTTCTCTCCTACCTCTATTCCTAATCCTAGAATCATCCTCGTGTCTATGGTTATTCCTAGAAGAAGCTCTATAACTATGATGGATAGGAGAATGTCTATCTCTACTTCTATGGATCCTACTCCTAGTTGAATTTCTAACCCTAAGTGGAGACCTAGATGATTCCCTATCACTATCATGCCTACCTTGATTCCCACCCCTGTGATTATTCCTTTGGTTTCTTCTAGGGGATTCATAGAATTCTTCTTGTGAAAGTTCCTTCCTAGGTGAATCAATTTTATTTTTGTTTTTCTTAGAACTACTAGTCCATTTTTTTTCTTTTTAAACAAAGTCTCATTCCTCTTTCCTAGTTCATACAAGCGATCTTCAAATTGTTCACTTTGTTTTCTTAACATTTTTTCAAATGTTTGGGTAAGGGCTTCTAGTTGTAACCTATTGAAGTTAGGTGGATAATCACTTTCACTCACGATGCTCTCCACTTAAGACACAAGATATGAATTAAATCAATTAAGAAAATCACGAATATTCTAAGTCCTACCACATAAAACACTTGAACAATTAAGAAATTAAAATGCAGAAAGTTAATTAGTTTCTTACACAAACCAAGGTCCAAGATAAGGAAAGATAAGTAACAAGTAGTCACATAGGCTAAGTTGTAAACCTAGCAATTATGGAACCCCCTTATTACTCCTTTCAACAAGCACACTTAGACTCCCCCTTATGGCTCCTTAAACCACACAAAGGCCTTGGAACTTACACACAATTACTAAAAAAATTACAAGGAAAATTCCTAATTACAGACTAAATCAAAAGGATTACAATGTTATAACCCTTCTACAACCAAATTCTAAAATTACACCAAAAAGGAAGTCCTAGTAAGAGAAATCCTAATCGATTACAAATGGGTAAATTCTTCAAGTCAAGCTCCAAGTCCAAGTCCTCTCCAAGTTCAGCTCCAAGTCAACCAAATTTCTTTCTTAGGGCTACATACAAAATTAAACAAAGAATGCTTTGCAAACCAAGAAATTGTTAGCACAATTAAAACCAATTACTTCCTTCCTCACCAGTGTTTGCCACTCTTAGTCACTCAATTTGGTCTTGCTTTACCCATTAAGAAAAGACACATATTCAACTTAAAATTAGAGGCCTTGATGTTTCCAATGTGGTAAAAACTTAACTCATCCAGAATTCAAGAATGGACAAAACAATAGGAATTTTGGGGACAAAAAAGAAACTCTTATCACAAAAATTAGCTAAACTCAAAGGGATTAAAATTGTGACAAACTAGAATTCAAAGAAGACAAGCAACATTTAAGTGGTGAAAAAAAAAGGCACTCAAAAGGAATTCAAGAAGGATGAATGGATTACAAACTTGTGTGAATTGTTCTTAAAACTGAACTTAACCTTTCTCTGAAAGAAAATCATTCATATGCATCATAGTTCATTCAAGAGGATAAATTCAACTCAAGTTGTTTAACACACTTCAATTGATCCCAAACTCAACTCAAATATTACAATTGAAATACAATAAAATGAAACTTGAAGATCATTCAACTCTGGCCAATTTTTTTTTACTTCTTTTTTTTTAAAAAAAATTCTGCCCAGATTTTTTTTTTGTTTTTGTCCTTTGTTGATTCTTTCTTTTTTCCTTGTATCTTTTATGGAAGTGTAATGTACACTTATGTCACTCCAAAACAAGCACAAGATAAACACTTAAACACCCACAACAATTTTTTCAAAGATCAAACACAAACTTCCTCAAGAACACATGAAGAAAAGTGATGAACATGATGAACAATTTTCAGAATTTTGCCAAAATAATTGAGGGGTTTTTGAGGCAACAATGATCAAGTTACAATTTCAACAACAAAACCCACAAATTCCAAAGGATGAGAGAACAATAGATCTGTTCTTTATGGAAATACCTAGAAAAAAAAAACCAGAAAAGGGCTTCTTCAATTTCTTAACATTTTGATGCAATTTTGAGAAAATTCACCGATTAAATTGATGTTTAAGCAAGGATCCAACAACATATGACTCAAAACAACACAAATTACATGTGAATTCAAGCAAGAAGGGGCTGAAAATATGCAAAAAAACTGGAAAAAAAAACATAGACTAAAATGGGAGAAGAAGATGATGAAAAATGAAGGAGAAAAGTGAAAGAAGTTACCTCCAAACAACATGCTCTTGATACCACATAATACAACCCATTTGGGAGGAGGAGGATGGACCTAGTTAGAGGTAGGATTGAAGCTCAAAATTCTGAGCAGTTTTGGGAGCTCCTCAAATTATGTTCAATGTAGCACAAAATTGTGCATAGAAATGAAAAGACGATGAAACATAAATTTGCAGAATGTAAAGAGGGAATTGGGGAAGGTGATTGCAAGAATTAAAGGCTGGAAATAAAGTGCAGAAATGGAAGAAAAGACAAAACGAAAATGACCAAAATTAAAGGGGAAAGGGGCTGAAAATTAAAGCATAAACTAAGAACCAGAATTGTAAATTGTGAGAAGGTAAATGGCAGAATGTAAATTGCAGAAAAATAATTCCTAAGCTAGGCGCCACTCCAGTAGCTACAGGAAGCTAGGAAGATAAGTCAAGTTCCACCACATTGGAGGCTCCAATGATAAGGAAAGGGGTCTTGACCTCAAGAACAAGCAAGAGGAGAAGAAAGAGAAGAGAAAGCTGCTTTCTCAAAGGAATTCTTGGATTCCAATAGTATAAAATGACCAAACGTGAAATTTGCTTACATTAGATCCTAATTTATAGACAAAAAAGAAGAAGGGGCTGCTTGGTTGTGGGTATGGGCTGCTCCTAGCCAACCAAGCCCTTAAGCTAAGCCTATTCCTATTCTAAATAGTCTAATCTTATTCCATGTTGGAATAAACTATCCTTACTTTTACAAGTTAAGAAAAATACAATCAAATTGAAATTACTAATTTCAGATTTATTCTTCCTAAGCTAAAATTTTGAGTTCCACAATTTCGTTGAAGGATAATTCCATGGATGACATTTCTTCATGATATTCCTTCCTTTTGAGAAGTAATGTTTCCACCTCTTGTTGAATTCTCTTGGCCCTTGACCTAGTGGTTGGTCCCTTAATGGTGGTGCTCACATCAATTATCTTCTTCATCATCATGATCATCATTATCATTATGCTCATCATCGTACATCCGCATCATCATCGTTGTTGATCTTGCTTATCATCGATCATCATCATCACAATCGCCATCATCATCATCATCCATAAAAGATCATCATCATCAACGTTTACCGTAGTTCATCATCATCGTCATTATCATCAACATCATCACTATCATCATTAGCGATCATCCTCATCCTTGTTCATCATCATCATCATCATAGTTGTTCATCACCATCACGATGATGATGACATTGATGATGACTTTGTTGTGGATCACGATTATGATATATGATGATGTTGAGGTTGATGATGATAATGATGATGAATGGTGATGATGATGATGATAACGACGAACGTTAATTAGCATGAGGATGAATGATAATAGTGATGATGATGAACGATGATGAGCATGATGATGGGTGATGATAGTGATGATGATCTTGATGATGATGATGATGATGATGATGAACTACTGTATACGTAGATGACGATGATTTTTTTTGGATGATGATGATGATTTATAGATGTGAGCATGGAAATTGGCTTTCAAGAGAAGTATGTGGAGTTTACAATTTTACCTTAAGGATAATAAAATTGAAATTTTTCCTAAATTTAATTTGTATTTTTCTTTAAACTGTAAAAGTTGGAATAGCTTATTCCAACATGAATTAAGAATAGGCTATTTAGAATAGGAACAGACTTATGTTAAGAGCTTGGTTGGCTAAGGGCAGCCCAAACCTGCAACCAAGTAGCCCCCCTCTTTTTTTCTTATAAACAAGTAGCCCCCCGCAAATAGCACCTTTGGTTATTTTATACTATTGGAATCCGACAATTCCCTTAAGGGAGCACCTTTCTCTTCTCTTTCATATCGTCTTGCTTGTTCTTGAGGTCAAGATCCCCTTTCCTTATCATTGGAGCCTCCAATGTGGTGGAACTTGGCTTATCTTCCTAGCTTCCTTTAGCTAGTGGAGTGGCGCCTAACTTAGAAATTATTTCTCTACAATTTACATTCTTCCTTTTACTTTTCTTGCAATTTACAATTCTTGTTCTTAGTTTATGTCTTTAATTTCCAGCCCCTTTCCCCTTTAATTTTGGTCATTTTCGTTTTGCCTTTTCTTCCGTTTCTGCACTTTATTTCCAGCCTTTAATTCTTGCAGTCACCTTCCCCAATTCCCTCTTTACATTATGAAAATTTATGTTTCATTACCTTTTCATTTCCATGCACAATTTTGTGGTACATTGAACATAAATTGAAGAGATCCCAAAACTGCTTAGAATTTGAGCTTCAATTCCACCTCCAACTAGGTCTATCCTCCTCTTTCCAAGTGGGTTTTATTATTCATGATGATGTTGAGGGTGATGTTGCTGATGATGATGAACGATGATGATGATGGATGATGAGCATGTTGATGAATGATGATAGTCTTGGTGATGATTATGATCTTGATGATGATATTGATATAAACCATGGTGAACGTTGATGATTTATGATCATGTTGAGGGTGACAATGATGAGCATGATGATGAACGATGATGAGAAAGATAACGAATGATGATAGTGATGATGATGATGATGATGATGATGTTGAGGATCACGAATAGGATTGATGATGATGATGATAGTTTCAATGTGTCGATAACGAATGATGATTGTGATGGTGATGATGGAAATCGTGATGATGATGATGATGCCCATGATGATGAACGGTGTTGACGATGATGATGATGATGAACGATAATGAGCATGATGATGAATCATGATGATGATGGTCTTAATGATGACAATGATGATGATGATGAATTAAGGTAAACTTTGATGATGATTTTTTTGTGGATGACGATGACGATTTATGATGATGTTGAGGGTGACGACGATGATGACAACGAACAATGATGAAGCCAATGTACGATGATGAGCATGATAATGAACGATGATGAGCATGTTGATGAATGATGATAGTGATGATGATGATGATTATCTTATGATAATGATGATGATGATGTTGAAAATGATGAATAAGATTGATCATGATGATGAACAATGACGATGATGATAATGATGATGATGTTGAGGGTGACGATGATGATGATGAATAATAACGATGACGATAATGATGATGAACGATGATGAGCATGATGATGAATGATGATAGTGATGATGATGATGATGATGATGATGATGAATGATGATAGTGATGATGATGATGATGATGATGCACGACAACGACGATGGTGATCTTGATGATGATGATGATGACGACGATGATTTATGATGATGTTGAGGGTGGCGATGATTATGATGATAAACGATCATGAGCCTGAAGATGAATGATGATAGTGATGATGATGATGATGATGATTCTTTTTGTGGACAACGACGATGATGATGATGATGAACGATGATTAGTATAATGATGAACGATGATGGTGATGATGATGATGTTGAGGATGATGAATAGGATTGATGATGATGATGATGATGATGATGATGATGATGATGTTGACAATGACGATGACGATGACGAATAGGATTGATGATAATGATGATATTCAATGTGCCAATAATCAATGATGATAGTGATGGTGATGATGGCAAAATTGATGATGATGATGATGATGATGATGAGCTTGATGATGCACGATGATCAGCATGATGATCTTGATGATGACGACGATGACGATGATGATGATGATGATGATGATGATGATGATGAACGATGACGATGACGATGATGATGATGATGAGCCTGATGATGAATGATGATAGTGATGATGATGATGATGATGATCGTGATGATGACAACGATGAGTTATGATGATGTTGACGGTGGCGATGATGATGATGATGAACGATGATGAGCATGATGACGATAATGATGATCTTTATTATGAGCATGATGATGATAATGATGATCTTGATGATGATTAGTTATAGTGAACGTTGATGATGATGAATTTTTTATGGATGACGATGATGATTTATGTTGATAATGATTTGATGATGATGTTGATGATCATGATGATCATGAACGTTGATGAGCATGATGATGACTATGATGATGATGATGATGAACGATGATGACGCTGATGTACGATGATGAGCATAATGATGAACGATAATGGTGATGATGATGATGATGATGTTGAGGATAACGAATAGGATTGATGATGATGATGATGTTGAGGTAGACGAATAGGACTAATGATGTTGATAATATTCAGTGTGTTGATAATGAATGATGATAGTGATGGTGATATGGAGATATTGATGATGATGATGATGATGATGATGGTCATGATGATGATGATGAACGATGATGATGTTGATGACGATGAGCTTGATAATGGACAATGATGAGAATGATAATGAATAATGATAGTTATGACGATGATGATGATCTTGATGATGATGATGATAATGATGAACTACGGTAAACATTGATGATGATGATTTTTTGGTGGATGACGATAATGACTTACGATTATGTTGAGGGTGACGATGATGATGATGATGATGATGATGATGATGATGATGATGATGATGAACGTTGATGAGCATGATGAGCGATGATCATGATCATGATCATGATGATATGATGATCAGCTGAGCATGATGATAGTGATGATGATGATGATGATTAGGATGATAAGCATGATGATGAACGATGATGAGCATGATGATGCATGATGATAGTGATGATGATGATGATGATGATATTCAATGTGTTGATAATGAATGATGATGATATTCAATGTGTCGATAATGAATGATGATCTTTGATCGTGATGATGCCGATTGGGATGATGGTGATGATGATGATGACCAAGATGATGGATGATGATGTTGATGATCTTGACGATGATGATGAACAACGGTAAACGTTGATGATGATATTTTTGTTGGATGACGATGCTAATTTATGATGTTGTTGTGGGTGAGGATGATGATGATGATGATGATGATGATGGTGATGTTGACAATGACCAATAGGATTGATGATGATGATATTCATTGTGTCGGTAATGAATGATGATAGTGATAGTGATGATGGCGATTGTGATGATGATGATGATCATATTTTTGTGGATAACAATAATGATTTATGACGATTTTTAGGGTGATGATGATGATGATCATGATGAACGATGATGAATGATGATAGTGATGAATATGATGGTGATTATCTTGATGATGATGATGATGATGATGATGATGATCATAATGATGATTGATGATGAACAATGATGATGATTATGATGATGAGCATCATGACAGATTATGATAATGATAATGATGATGATTATGATTATGATGATGATGATGATGATGATGATGATGAACAATGAGGAGCATAATGATGAACGATGATGGTGATGATTTTGAGGAGGATGACGAATAGGAGATTGATGATGATAATGATGATGATGATGATGCTGAGGATGACGAATAGAACTGATGATGTTCATGATATTCAATGTGTCGATAATGAATGATGATAGTCATGGTGATGATGGAGATATTGATGATGATGATGATGACAATGAGCTTGATAATGGACGATGACGATCATGATGATGAATTATGATAGTTATAATGATGATGATGATCTTGATGATGATGATAAAATACGGTAAACATTGATTATGATGATTTTTTTCTAGATGATAATAACAACTTATGATTATGTTGAGGGTGATGATGACAATGTTGATGATGATGATGATGATGATGATGATGATGAAGACGACGACGATGATGAACGATGATGAGCATGATGATGAATGATGATAGTGATGATAATCTTGATGATGAGGATGACAATGATGATGATGATGATGATGAACAATGATGATGATGATTATGATGATGATGATGATGATGATGATGATGATGATGATGATGATGATGATCAATGATGATGATGATAATTATGATGATAAGCATGATGATGAACGATGAGGAGCATGATGATGCATGATGATAGTGATGATGATGATAATAATGATGATGATGATGATGATGATGATGATGATGGAACGATGATGATGCTGATGTACGATTATGAGCATGCTGATGAACGATTATGAGCATTATGATAAATAATGATAGTGAGGATGATGATGATGATGATGATGATGATGATGAGGATGACAAATAGGAGTCATGATTATGATGATGGTATTCAATATGTTGATAATTTATGATGATCTTGATGGTGATGATGATGATCATGATCATGATGAACGATGATGATGAATGATGATGCTAATGATAATGATGATGATGATGAACAACGGTAAACGTTGATGATGATGATTTTTTTTGTGCATGACGATGTTGATTTCTGATGATGTTGTTGGTGATGATGATGATGATGATGATGGTGATGTTGAGGACGACCAATAGGATTGATGATGATGATGATGACGATGATATTCAATGTGTCGGTAATGAATGATGATAGTGATGGTGATGATAGTGATTGTGATGATAATGATGATGATGATGAACTATGTTAAACATTGATCATGATGATTTTTTTGTTGATGGCAATGATGATTGATGATATTGTTGAGGGTGACAAGGATGATGATGATGATGATGAACGATGATGATGCTGATGTATCATGATGATCATAATGATGAACAATGATCGTGATGATGATGATGATTATGATGATGATGTTGAGGAGGACGAATAGGATTGATGATGGTTATGACGATGTTCATTGTGTCGATAATGAATGATGATAGTGATGGTGATGATGGTGATTGTGATGATGATGATGATTTTTTTGTGGATGACAATGGTGATGTTAAGGGTGACGACGATGATGATGATGATGATGATGACGATGTTGAATGATGATAGTGATGAAGATGATGGTGATGATCTTGATGATGAGGATGATGAAGATGATTAACAATGATGATGACTATGATGATGAGCATGATGAGAGATGATGATGATGATGATGATGATGATGATGAACAATGATGACGCTGATGTACGATGATGAGCATGATGATGAACGAAGAGAATGAATGATGATAGTGATGATGATGATGATGATGATGATGATAACTATGATGAACTACAGAAAAAGTTGATAATGTTGATTTTTTTGTGGACGAAAATGATTATTTATAATGATGATGATGATGATGATTTTATTATAGATGACGATGATGATTTATGATAATGTTGAGGGTGACGATGATGAAGATGATTATGATGATTATGATGATCATCATGATCATGAACGATGATGATTATCATGATCATGATCATGATCATGAACGATGATGATGATGATGATGAGGATGATGATGAGCGTGATGATGAATGATGATAGTGATGATGAACGTTGATGATGATGTTGAGTGTGGCAATGATGATGATGATGATGATGATGATGATGACGATGATGATGATGATGATGATGGTGATGATGATGATGATGAAAATGAATATGAATGATTATGAGTATGATGATGAAGGATGATAGTGAGGATTATGATGATGATCCTGATGATGATGAACTACAATAAACGTTGATGATAATGATTTTTTTATGGACGATGATGACGATGACGATGATGATGATGATGGTGATGAACGATCATGACGCGGATGTATGATGATGAGCATAATGATGAACGATCATGGTGATGATGATAATGATGACGATGATCTTAATAATGAGGATGATGATGATGATGTTGAGGATGACGAATAGGATTGATGATGGTTATGATATTCAATGTATCGATAATTAATGATGATAGTGATGGTGATTGTGGTAGCGGATGACGAATAAGATTGATGATTATGATGATATTCAATGTATCGATAAAGAATGATGATAGTGATGGTGACGATGCCATTTAGGATGATGATGATGAACAATGATGAGCAAGATGCTGGAAGATGATAGTGATGATGATGATGATGATCTTGATGATGAACAATGGTAAATGTTGATGATGATGATAATTTATGATGATGTTGAGGGTAAGGATGATGATGACGATGATGACATTGATGTACGATGATGAGCATCATTATGAACGATGATGATGATGATGATGATGATGATGATGATGATGATGATGAACGATGATAAGCAAGATGATGGAAGATGATAGTGATGATGATGATGTTGATGATGATGATAATTTATGATGATGTTGAGGGTAAGGATGATGATGACGATGATGACATTGATGTACGATGATGAGCATCATTATGAACGATGATGATGATGATGATGATGATGATGATGAACGATGATAAGCAAGATGATGGAAGATGATAGTGATGATGATGATGTTGATGATGATGATAATTTATGATGATGTTGAGGGTAAGGATGATGATGATGTATGATGATGAGCATGATGATGAACGATGTTGAGTGATGTTGATGATGTTGAGGATGACAAATAGGATTCATGATAATGATGATATTCAATATGTTGATAATGAATGATGATAGTGACAGTGATTATGGCGATTGTGATTATGAATTACAGTAAAAGTTGATGATTATGATTTTTTGTGGATGAAGATGATGATTTATGATATTGTTGACGGGGACGATGATGATGATGATGATGAACGATGATGAGCACATTAATGAATGATGATAGTCATGATGATAACGATGATGATCTTCATGAGGAAGGAGGAGGAGGAGGAGGATGAT
Organism: Canavalia ensiformis; assembly: GCA_026541065.1. Taxonomy (NCBI): domain Eukaryota; kingdom Viridiplantae; phylum Streptophyta; class Magnoliopsida; order Fabales; family Fabaceae; genus Canavalia; species Canavalia ensiformis. Next base: position 513,645 of record JAMKYM010000332.1, on the reverse strand, counting down.
GATGATGTTGAGGATGACGAATAGGATTGATGATGATGATGATATTCAATGTATTGATAATGAATGATGATAGTGATGGTTATGATGGTGATTGTGATGATGATGATGATGATGATGATGATGATAATGATGATGGAGGATGGTAAACGTTGATGATGATGATGATGATGATGATGATGATGATGATGATGATGATGATGATGAAGTACGGTAAACGTTGATGATGATGATTTTTTGGTGGATGACGATGACGATTTTTGATGATGTTGACGGTGACGATGATAATCATGATCATGATGATATTGATGATAATGATAATGATAACAATGATAAAAGATGATGATGATGATGATGATGATGATGATATTCAATGTGTTGATAATGAATGATAACAGTGATGGTAACATGGCGATTATGATGATGATTATTATTGAGGGTGATGATGTTGATGATGATGATTATGAACGATGATGATGGTGATGATGATATTCAATGTATCAATAATGAATGATGATAATGATGGTGATGATGACGATTGTGATGATGATGATGATGATGAACATGATGATGAATGATGATAGTGATGTGGTGATGATGATGATGATGACAATGATAATGAAGTACGGTAAATGTTGATGATGATGATTTTTTGGTGGATGATGTTGATAATTTTTTATGATGAACGATGATGAGCATGATGGTGAATTATGATAGTGAATGATGATAGTGATGATGATGATGATAATGATGATGATGATGATGATGAACGATGATGAGCATGATGATGAATGATGATAGTGATGATGATGATGATGTTGAGGATGACGAATAGGATTGATGAAGATGATATTGCATGTGAAAATAATGAAAAAAAAATTTTAATTATTATAAATTTTGATATATGAATTATTATTTAATAATATAAAATATAAATATTTTTAATTTAAAATGTAAAAGTTATATTTATTTGTTACTTTCTAAATAATGTTGTTTAAAATAATTTAATCAAATATATAAAATAATAACATATATTATACTACTATTACATAAATATATACGATGAAATTTAATAAGATGTTAAATAAACTGTAAACTACACAAAAAATGGATATTTATTAAAAAAATATTAATTTTTTTAATTATTACCATTTTGTATATCAACGTTAAAAGGAATATTTTTTCTTTCTACTAATGAAGTGGTTAAAATATGTTTCAACGTCCTTATATTCAAGTCAATTCATACATTTGCAATATAGTTCATTCACAAAGCCTTCATACCCTTTTTTGATAATAAAGTAATTAATTTATCAAAAATATGTTGAAAAGAAAGATTTTGAAAAAGTAAGAAGAAGATAGTAAATTTTTTATTTTAAAAAAAATATTTTAATTTAATCAAAAATTAAAACAACTTCAACAAATTAATTTTTGATTATGATTGGAAAATAATATATAATATTCTCCTTTTAAAATCATAAGTTTTTCTTTTTTCTAATTTTCTTTTAAACAATACTTAAAATAGTTTAATCAAACATATAAAAAAACATATTATATTATTTATCATCGAAATACATATGATCTTAAACAAATAATATGCTATCTTAAAACACTACATCTCTTAAAAAAAATATCACCTTTTAAATAAATTTTATCATATATATCGACAATACTAGTATCCTATACATATTTTTTTTCATACAAATGATGTTGTCAAAAAATATTTCAACATCATCACCAACAAGTAATTTTAATGTCTTTGTAGCATTGTTGATTCAAACAAAATTTATTTGTATATCTTAACTTCATGATGAAGTAATATATTTCTCAAAAATTATTTTATATGGATAGTTTTAAAAGAAGATCGAAAAATGATAACTTTTTTGTTTTAATCAAATACATTTTATTAAAATTTGAAAATAAAAGATAAAAAAATTAAATTATTATGAATTTTGATATATGAATTATTTTTTGATATTATAAATAATATATAATATTTTTAATTAAAAATTTAAAACTTTTTATTTATTTTTCACATTCTAATTAATGTTTAAAAGAGTTTAATAAAATATATAAAATAATAACATACATTATACTACTATTACACAAATATATAAGATGAAATTATATAAGATGTTAAGTAAATTATAAGCTATACTAAAATTAGATATTATTTAAAAAATGTTTTCTTTAATGATTACCATTTTTTATATTAACGTTATCAGGAATATTTTATCTTTCTACTAGTGAAGTGATTAAAATATATTTCAACATTTTTATATTCAAGTAATTTTTATGCATTTGTAATATAGTTTATTTATAAAATATCATATTTTTATACCCTTCCTTGATAATAAAGTAATTAATTTTTCAAAAATAAGTTGAAAAAAAATATTTTAAAGAAGTTAGACGGAGATGGTAAAATTTTTATTTTAATGAAAAATATTTTAATTTAATATTTTTAAATAAAATATAAAAGTTAATCAATTATAGGATGTTATATATTTTTTTTTCATACAAATGATGTTGTTAAAAAGTATTTCAACATCCTTACCAACAAGTAATTTTAAAGTCTTTGTATCATTATTGATTGAAAACATGTTATATCTGTATATCTTAAGTTAATAATGAAGTAATAAATTTGTCAAAAATTATTTTAAATGGATGGTCTTAAAAGTAGGGAAAAATTATAAATTTTTTTAACTAAATATATTTTAAATAAAATTTGTAAATAAAATAAAATATTAAATTATTATAAATTTTGATATATGAATTATTTTTTAATATTATAAAATAACATATAATATTTTTAAGTTAAAATTTAAAATTTTTATTTATTTTTTACTTTCTAAATAATGTTTAAAATAGTTTATTCAAATAATAAAAAAATAACATATATTAAGCTACTTGTTATATAAATATATATAATAAAACATTATAAGTTGTTAAATAAATTTAAACTATGCTAAAATTTGATATTTATTAAAAATATTATTTGTTTAATGATTATAATTATCTATATCAACAATAAATGGAAAAAATTTTATTTATTCTAATGAAGAGTTTAAAATATATTTCAACATCGTCATATTCAAGTAATTTTCATGCATTTATAATATAGTTTATACATAAGATATCATTTTTTTATACCCTTCCTTGATAATAAAGTCATTATTTTCTCAAAAATAGACTTAAAAGAAAGATTTTGAAGAAGTAAGAAGAAGATAAAAAACTTTTTATTTTAAAGAAAAATATTTTAATTTAATCAAAATTAAAACAACTTCAACAAATTAATTTTTTATTATGATTGTAAAGTAATATATAACATTCTCCTTTTAAAATCATAAGTTTTTCTTTTTTTAATTTTCTTTTAAAAATCCTTAAAATAGTTTAATCAAACATATAAAAAAATATATTATATTATCTATCATCCAAATATATATGATCTTAAATAAATAATATGCTATCTTAAAACACATCTCTTAAAAAAATTATCATCTTTTAAATGAATTTTATCATATATAACGACGATACTATAGCGTCTATAAATATATATATATATATATATATATATATATATATATATATATATATATATATATATATATATATATATATTTGCATGAAAAATGTTGTCAAAAAATATTTCAACATCATCACCAACAAGTAACTTTAATGTCTTTGTAGCAATGTTGATTCAAAAGTTTTTATTTGTATATTGGTCCTAGTCCTGGTCGTACTACTGGTCCTGGTCACAATATTGGTCCTAGTCCTGGTCGTACTTCTCGTCCTGGTCCCAGTACTGATCCTGGTCTTGGTCCAACTACTGGTTTTGATCCCAGTACTAATCCTAGTTTGATTCAAACTACTGGTCCTCGTCTTGGTCTCAATACTGATTCTCATCCTCGTCCAACTACTAGTTCTTGTCCTAATACTAGTCCAGGTCCCACTATTGATCCTGGTTTGGGTCTAACTTCTCGTCGCGATCCTAGTTTCGATCCTAGTCCTACTCCTACTGTTGGTCCTAGTCTTGGTCAACTACCAGTCCTTGTCCTAGTACTGATCGTCGTCCTAGTCAAATAGTTGGTCCTGACCCCAGTCTGATCATGGTTAGGGTCCACTTACTGGTCCTTGTCCTAGTCCTAGTCTTGGTCCTACTATTGGTCCTCATCCCAGTATTGATCCTGGTCCTGGTCCAAGTGCTAATCTTGGTCCCAATACTGATCCTAGCCCTGGTCCAACTACTGGACTAGGATCTAGTACTAATCCTGGTCTTGGTCCAACTATTGGTCTTCGTCACAGTACTAATGCTGGTTTGGGTTCACCTACTGGTCTTGGACCGAGTATTGATCCTCATCCTCGTCCTACTACTAGTCCTGGTTGCAGTACACGTCCATGTCCTGGTCCCAATATTGATCCTTGTCCTTGTCCTAGTCAACCTATTGGGCCTTGTCCCAGTTTTGATCTTGGTCCCAATCTTGGTCATGGATCCAATGCTAATCCTAATCTAACTATTCGTCCTAGTCATAGCACCAATCTGTGTCCTTGACCTAATACTAAATAGCATATTTTAAATTATTTAAAAAATAAAAAATTTAAATTTTAAATTAAAAATATTATATACTATTTTATAATATTAAAGAATAATTCACATATCAAAATTTATAATAATTTAATATTTTTATCTTTTATTTACAAATTATAGTTAAAATATATTTAATTAAAAAATTTATCATTTTTGCATCTGCTTTTAAGACTATCCATTTAAAATAGTTTTTGAAAAATTTATTACTTCAATATTAAGTTAAGATATACAAACATAACATTTTTTTTAATGAACAATGTTACAAAGAATATTATATATTATTTTACAATCATAATAAATAAGTAAATTGTTGACGTTATATTAATTTATTAATTTTTATATTTTGTTTAAAAATATTAAATTAAAATATTTTTCTTCAAAACAAAAATTTATAGTCTTTTTTATTTCTTTAAAATTTTTCAGTTATGACTATTTTTTTAGAAATTAATTACTTTATTATCAAGGAACGATATAAAAAAATGTTATTTTATGAATAAACTATATTTCAAATACATGAAACTACTTGAATGTGAGGATGTTGAAATATATATTAATCGCTTCAATAGTAGAAAAAAAATATTCCTTTTAATGTTGATACAAAAAATGCTAATCATTAAAAAAATAATTTTTTTAATAAATATCCAATTTTAGTATAACTTATAATTTATTTAACATCTTATATAATTTCATCTTATATATTTATGCAATAGTAGTATAATGTATGTTATTATTCCATATATTTGATTAAACTATTTTAAAAATTATTTAAAAAGTAAAAAGTAAATAAAAATATTATATTTTATAAATAAACTATATTGGAAATGCATGAAAACTACTTGAATGTGAGGATGTTGAAAAATATTTTAATTACTTTATTAGTAGAAAAAAATAATTCCTTTTAACGTTGATATAAAAAATGATAATCATTGAAAAAAATTAAAAATATCCAATTTTAGTATAGCTTATAATTTATTTAAAATCTTATATAATTTCATCTTATATATATTTACTTAATAGTAGTATAATATATGTTATTATTTTATATATTTGATTAAACTATTTTAAACATTATTTAGAAAGTAAAAAAAAATTTAAATTTTAAATTAAAAATATTATAGATTATTTTATAATATTAAAAAATAATTCATATACCAGAATTTGTAATAATTTTATAATTTTATCTTTTATTTAAAAGCTTTAACTAAAATATATTTAATTAAAACAAAAAATTAATCATTTTTCCATTTGCATTTAGGACTATCCATATAAAATAATTTTTGATAAATTTATTAGTTCATTATTAAGTTAAGATATATGGATATAACATGTTTTAAATCAACAATGCTACAAAGACATTAAAAGTATTTGTTGGTGAAGATGTTAAAATACTTATTAACATCATTTATATGAACAAAAATATAGCATTCTATTATTGTTGATATATATAATAGGATTTATTTAAAAGATAATATATTTTTAAAAAATCTAAAGTTCTTAGATAGCTTATGATTTGTTTAAGATCGTATATAGTTGGATGATAGATAATATAATATCTTTTTTATATATATATTCAATTTAATTATTTTAAGGATTGTTTAAAAGAAAATTAAAAAAAAGGAAACTTATAATTTCAATTTAAGAATATTATATATTATTTCAACTTATCATTACTTTAAAATGTTAAAGTTATATTAATATATTAATTTTTATATTTTGTTTAAAAATATTAAATTAAAATATTTTTCTTTAAAGTAAAAAATTTACTATCTTCATCTTACTTCTTTAAAATTTTTCATTTATTCTTATTTTTTAGAAATTAATTACTTTATTATGTAGGAACAGTATAAAAATATTATATTTTATGAATAAACTATATTGGAAATGCATGAAAACTACTTGAATGTGAGGATGTTGAAAAATATTTTAATCACTTCATTAGTAAAAAAAAAATATTCCTTTTAACGTTGATATAAAAAATAGTAATCATTAAAAAAATTTTAAAATATTCAATTTTAGTATAGCTTATAATTTAATTAAAATATTATATAGTTTCAGCTTATATATTTTTACTTAATAGTAGTATAATATATGCTATTATTTTATATATTTGATTAAACTATTTTAAATATTATTTAGAAAGTAAAAAATAAAAAAATTAAATTTTCAATTAAAAATATTATATATTATTTTATAATATTAAAAAATAATTCATATATAAGAATTTATAATAATTTTATAATTTTATCTTTTATTTAAAAACATGAATATCATCATCATCAGAATCGTCATCATCACCATCACTATCATCATTCATTATCTACATATTGAATATCATCATTATCATCAATTCTATTCGTCATCCTCAACATCATCATCATTATCATCATTGATCATCATCGTCACCTTCAACATCATCAAAAATCATCATCGTCATCCACCAAAAAATCATCATCATCAACGTTTACCATACTTCATCATTATTGTCACCATCATCATCATCATCATCGTCATCATCATCATCATCATCATCACCACCATCACTATCATCATTCATTATCGACACATCGAATATCATCATCATCATCATCACTATCACCATCCATCATGATGCTCATCATCATTTGTCATCATGCTTATTATCATAGTCACCATCATTATCTTCATCCCCAAAAGAATCATCATCATCATGAACATTTACCATAGTTCATCATCATCATCATCATAATCACAACAATCATCATTCGTCATTAACGTTTACCGTAGTTCATCATCATTGTCATGATCATCACTGTCATTATTCATCATCATGCTCATAATTGTTCATCATCATGCTCACCATTGTTCATCATCATCATCATCATAATCTCCATCAGCACAATCACTATCATCATTCATTATCGGCACATTCAATATCATCGTCATCATCATTGAATCCTACTCGTCATCCTCAACATCATCATCATCATCATCATGCTCATCATTGTTCATCATCATCATCATCGTTCATCTTCATCATTGTCATCATCACAATCGTCGTTATCACCATCACTATCATCATTCATTCTCGACATATTGAACATCATCATCATCATCATCATCATCACCATTATCATGAAGATCATCACCACTATCATCATTCATCATCATCATCATAATAAAGATCGTCATCCTCAATAATATCATAAATCATCATTGTTATCCACAAAAAAATCATCATTGTTATCCACAAAAAAATCATCATCATCATTAACGTTTATCGTAGTTCATTATCATCATGATCATCATCATCACCATCACTATCATCATTCATTATCGACACATCAAATATCATCATCATCATCAATCCTATTCATCATCATCATCATCGCTATCATCATCGATCAAGATGCTCATTATCATAATCACCATCATTATCATCATCATCACATCATCACTATCATCATCATCATCATTATCGTCATCATCATCATCATCATCATCATCATCATCATCATCATCATCATCATCATCATCATCATCATCATCATTGTTCACAATCATCTTCATCATTGTAACCCTCAACATCATCATAAATCATTATCATCGTCCATAAAAAAAATCCTCACATTCAAGTAATTTTCATGCATTTGCAATATAGTTTATGCATAAAATATCATGTTTTTATACCCTTCCTTGATAATAAAGTAATTAATTTCTCAAAAATAGGCTTAAAAGAAAGATTTTAAAGAAGTCAGAAGAAGATAGTAAATTTTTTATTTTAAAGAAAAATATTTTAATTTAATCAAAATTAAAACAACTTCAACAAATTAATTATTTATTATGATCGTAAAATAATATATACTATTCTCCTTTAAAAATCATAAGTTTTTCTTTTTTTTTTAATTTTCTTTTAAACAATACTTAAAATACTTTAATCAAACATATAAAAAACATATTGTATTATCTATCATCCAAATATATATGATTTTAAATAAATAATATGCTATCTCAAAATACTACATCTCTTAAAAAATATATCATCTTTTAAATGAATTTTATCATATATATCGACCATACTAGCATCCTATATATTTTTTTTGCATACAAAAGATGTTGTCAAAAAATATATCAACATCTTCTTCACTAACAAGTAACTTTAATATCTTTGCAGCATTGTTGATTCAAAAATTTTGTATTTGTATATCTTAACTTAATAATGAAGTAATATATTTCTAAAAAATTATTTTATATGGATGGTCTTAAAAACGGAAGGAAAAATGATAATTTTTTTGTTTTAATTAAAATTAGTAAATAAAAGATAAAAATATTAAATTATAATAAATTTTGAAATATGAATTAATCTTTAATATTATAAAATAATATATAATATTTTTAATTTAAAATTTAAAAACTTTTTATTTCTTTTTTACTTTCTAAATAATGTTTAAAATAGTTTAATCAAATATATAAAATAATAACATATATTATACTCCTATTACATAAATATATAAGATGAAATTATATAAGATGTTAAATAAATTATAAGCTATATTAAAATTGAATATTTATTAAAAATATATTTTTTTAATGATTATAATTTTTTATATCAACGTTGTAAGGAATATTTTTTTCTACTAGATTAAAATATGTTTCAACATCCTCACGTTGTAAGGAATTTTTTTTCTACTAGATTAAAATATGTTTCAACATCCTCACATTCCAGTAGTTTTCATGCATTTGCAATATAGTTTATTTTTAAAATATCATATTTTTATACCGTTCCTTGATAATAAACTAATTAATTTTTAAAAAATAGGCATAAACAAAAGATTTTGAAGAAGTAAGATAAAGATAGTAAATTTTTTATTTTAAAGAAAAATATTTTAGTTTAATATTTATAAACAAAATATAAAAAGTAATAAGTAAATAAAACTTCAACATTTTAATTATTTATTATAATTGTAAAATAGTATATAATATTCTTAATTTGAAAATATATGTTTTTCTTTTAGATTTTCTTTTAAACAATCCTTAAAATAGTTTAATTAAACATATAAAGAAAATAACATTAAATCATTTATCATCCAAATATATATGATCTTAAATAAATAATCTGTTATCTTAAAACTTTACATCTCTTAAAAAGGTTCTTAGTTTTTAACTAAATTCAATCATATATATCAACGACAATAGGAATTCAATCATATATATCAGTGATAATAGGATGCTATATATTTTTTTTTGCATACATATAATGTTAAAAAATATTTTAACATATTAACAAACAAGTAATTTTAATATCATTGTAGTAGCATTGTTTATTCCAAAAAGCTTATATTTGTATATCTTAACTTACTATTGAAATAATAAATTTTTCAAAAACTGTTTTAAATGGATGGTCTTAAAAGTAGAGGAAAAAATGATAAATCTTTTTTAATTAAATATATTTTAACTACAATTATAAATAAAAGATAAAAATATTAAATTATTATAAACTTCAATATATGAATGAATTTTGAATATTATAAAATAAAATATAATATTTTAAATTTTAATTTTAAATTTTTATTCATTTTTTAATTTCTAAATGATGTATAAAATAGTTTAATCAAATATATAAAATAATAACATATATTATACTACTATTACATAAATATATAAGATGTTAAATAAATTATAAGCTATACTAAAAGTGGATATTTATTAAAAAAATATTTTTTTAAGAATTACCATTTTTTTATATCAATGTTATAAGGAATATTTTTTCTTTCTACTGATGAAGTGATTAAAATATGTTTCAACATCCTCTCATTCAAGTAGTTTTCATGCATTTAAAATATAGTTTATTCATAAAATATCATATTTTTATACGGTTCCTTAATAATAAATTAATTATTTTCTAAAAAACTAGGCATGAACAAAATGTTTTAAAGAAGTAAGATGAAGATAGTAAATTTTTTATTTTAAATAAAAATATTTTAATTGAATATTTTTAGAAAAATATAAAAATTAATAAATAAATATAACTTCAAAATTTTAATTATTTATTATAATTGTAAAATAGTATATAATATTCTTAATTTGAAATCATAAATTTTACTTTTTTTAATTTTCTTTTAAACAACCCTTAAAATAGTTTAATTAAACATATAAAAAAGAATATTATATTATTTATCACCCAAAATATATATGACCTTAAATAAATAGTAAAAAATTTTAATACTTTACATCTCTTAAAAAAATTATTAGTTTTTAAATGAATTTTATCATATATTTCGATAACAATAGGATGCTATGTATTTTTTTCATACAAATGATGTTGTTAAAACATATATTCAACATATTACCAAACAAGTAATTTTAATATCTTTGTAGCATTGTTCATTCAAAAAATGTTATATTTGTATATCTTAACTTAATATTGAAGTAATAAATTTTTTAAAAATTATTTTAAATGGATGGTCTTAAAAACAGAGAAAAAATTGATAAAATTTTTTTAATTAAATATATTTTAACTACAATTTGTAGCCTTGATAATAAATTAATTAATTTATCAAAAATAGGCTTAAAATAAAGATTTTAAAGATGTAAGAATAAGATATTAAATTTTTTATTTTAAAGAAAAATATTTTAATTAATAGTTTTAAATAAAATATCAAAATTAAAATAACTTCAACAAATTAATTATTTATTATGATTGCAAAATAATATATAATATTCTATTTTTAAAATCATAAGTTTTTATTTTTAATTTTCTTTTAAAAAATCCTTAAAATAGTTTAATCAAACTATAAACATTCAATTATGTCCGAAGTCTCATTTTAAACATTAATTAGTGAACGAACCATAATTTAACTAATAAGCAAATATCAAGATTAATTAACAAAAAATATAAAAACAGACAAGGGGAGAATAAATAAAAAGGGGTAAAAACAGAACACAAACAGGAAACAAAAAAATAAATAAATAAAAAATAAAAAATAAAATAAATAAAGGAAAGATAATATATTAATAAAGAAAATATCTATTAAACCAAAAATAAAAAAAAAACAACAAAGTAAATAATAAAAAATAATAATGAATACAAAAAATATATATAAATAATAATAATGATAAACAAAAAAAGAAAAAAGAAAAAAGAAAAATAGTAATAAGAAAAACATAAAATTGAAGAAATTATAAAAATTGAAAATAAAAAAAGAGTAAAATCTGAAACTGAAAAATATAATAAATAAATAATAAATAAAAAATTAAATAAATAAGAAAAAAGAACAGAAATATAAAAAAAATTAAAAAATAAAAAAATAAAAAGCAAAAGAAAAATAAAAACAGAAAAATAAAATAAATAAAAGATATATAAAGAAATAAATAAACAAAAAAGGGAATCATGAAAAGAAGAAGAAAATAAAAATAACTAAAAAACAAAAATCAAAAAGGGGAAAAACAGAAATTAAAATAGGGAAACGAAAAACCAACTAAAAAAAACAAAAAAAAAGGGGAAGAGAGAGGGAAAAAAACGAAGAAGAAGGAGGGAGAGGCTTGGTTCTCTGGGAGAGTGTTCATTTTTTGGGATTCCCTGATACTTCTTCAGGAGGAGAGCTTGGCAACGAAGAGAGGAGAAGAAACCATCATGCCTCTGAAAATCGATCTCGTGCAAACGCTGTGGGAAGTCGCAAAAAAAGGGACCCTCTAGGATCTTGAAGTTCGCAAGAGCTAATCTTGGATCGGGATTCTGTTTCGGATCGCAAGAAGAGAGTGGCAAGAAGAGAATTGGTGCAAGACAAGCTTTACAAAGAATTTAGGAACATATCACAGAAGGTAAGCAGGAACTCTTCATCCTTGAGGCACTGTGAGCAGTCCCACAGAACCTTCAAGTAAGTCTACGAACACTTCGTCCTTTAGTTCAAAATGATGATTGCCATTAAGATATACCCTGAAACAAAGAATGTTGGTAGTTATCTAGCAAGGTTAATCTACACTTTCAGACTTCTATTTAAAATGTGGGACTCATTTGTTAAAACCAATTAAATAATCACAAAGATGATTAAGTTCTTGCTTTTGATCCTGCCTTTCAAGCTATGCGAATTAAGAGACATCTTGACCATTTGGTGCTAATATATATATATATATATATATATATATAGTTGCTCTGCTATTTGGGTAGATTAAGAAGTCAATGGCCAGGGAAAGTGTTTGTGGGAAAAATAGGGGATTAGGAATATAGGTTGCAAATGTATCACACATGTATCAGTAGAAGTTGATCCAAGGAGCATTAAAGGAATCTTAGGGAGGTGGCAGCCTTTGAGAATCCAGTTTAGACATTTATACCTTGCCCATACATTATGAGGACAAGCGGCCGCATCAATGACCAAGCCTGTGCTCCTTCAAGATCTCAATTATCATCACAGGATGGATACATCCTTTTGCTACAAATTTTGCATAATGATTTACGTGCCATGCATGGCATAAAACATGTGTTGGGTTCACGTTGCTCCTTAGACTTGAAATAGTGGAAACCAATCTGGGAGGTACCTGTACCCCTGTTCAGTGATAGAGCAAGCTCGGCCTGAGCCATACTTTGATGTTTATCCCATGCTTGGTGGGAAGGTTGTTGTATAGAGTGAATAGCCATATCAGTTACTAGGTTTGGTACCCTACATACATGATAAACTCTTCACCACACCCTCATTGCCCAACTGAAAGTAAGCAGAACTAGTCTCTGTATGTGCTGGAATCTTGGCATTGAGGGCAGAAGAATTCTGTCTCACAGAATCAAGAACCATAGGCGTAAGAGAGTCAACAGGGACCAGGCCTAATACAAGGTCTGAGTTTAGACCCATCAGCAAAAATGCCGACCCAAGATTTAGTCCTCCATCACCCAGATTTCACTCCCTGTGGCAAGCATACGCTAGGGAAACAGTGGGTGTCATAGATACACTTGGGACGCCCAGTCCCCCAACCTGAAGTTGTGCACGCATTTGAAAGGGGTGAGAAAATGGTCAGTGATCCTAAGCCAAAGGCATACAGAAGGGGCACGTAATGGCTTAACTCTCATTAACGCGATCTCTTCAAATGTTGATCAAGTTCATGAAATCTAAGTCTAAACTGGTCATGCGGCTTAGCGGTTAGCATAACGATACCCCACCTAGAAACCATGAGTTTGAGGCTCGCTGGGAAGTATTTTTAAGTTAATTATTACCATTTGACTTGGTTAAATAGACACTCATACGTATTAACATCAATTGGGATGGTTGGATTAGTGGTGGGCTCGCTACTTACGGACCTCTTGGTCCCAGATCAAATCCTGTTAGTAGTCTTTCATTTTTAAGTCACTAATTCATGACACTTATGTGGTTTTAATCAATTCGGACACCATTAGACATGGTCAAAGGCTTAGCAACTTTTGCACATTTAAATCCTTGTTTTTGGCAACATTGATTAAAGAAGTAGTGGTGGAATCGTGCTCTTTAAATTAAAATTTTCAACTAGTAAATCCTAACTTTTTGAACAAAATAATGCCATTGACTCTTATTACAATTAATTTGAATCAAACCCCAAGCCCAACCATCTTAAACATAAATAAATCAAGTCTATTTCTTCTCCTTCTTCTAAGGCCTTTTTTTTTCTTTTCAAATCAATTTTAGTCCATTAACTCAACCTCTAAATAAAATCAAATTCAATTCTTTTTCTTAAATAAAATCAAATTCAATTCTTTTTCCTAAATAAAATCAAATTCAATTCAACCTCTAAATAAAATCAAATTCAATTCTTTTCCCTAAATAAAATCAAATTCAGTTCTTTTCCTCAATTAAAATCAAATTCAATTCAACTTTAAATAAAATCAAATTCAATTCAACCTCCAAATAAAATTAAATTAAATTCTTTTTCTCAAATAAAATCAAACTTTTTTTTCTCTTTCGAATAAAATCAAGTGTAATTCTTCTTCCTCGAAATCAAATCAAGTTTAATTCTTCTTTCAAATTTAATTCCTTTCTTTAGCTTTCAAATCAGGTTCGTTTTATTTAAGTTTAGTGCAAATCTTCAAAATTCAAAAATCAAGTTCAAGCTTTCTTTTCTCAAAGTCAAATCAAGTTCATTCTAAATCAAGCTCATTTCACATCAAGTTCATTTTACTTTAAATCAAGCCCCATTCTTTTCTTGTCCTTATTATTTCAATAAAAACTTCATTTTAGAATTCCTAAGTCTCACACGATGAACCCTAAGCACGAACTGGTAGTTTTTTCTGCTGTTCGATGCTTAGGGATTCATATGGATCCTAGTGCACCCGTAATTGTCTTGGATCCTGTGCATATATGGACTAAGGATTCTTCTTAAAATATTCTCAAAACACTCTATTCATTTTCAAATACTCCCTTTTCAAGCCTCTCCGAAGGTCAAGCCTTCAAACCAGAACTACGTAAGCCTTGAGTTTCCCATTGCACCGAGGAATACGTAGGAGTAGGATCAAGTCCTGTCAGGCTAAACTCCATCAAATTATTTATTTTCACTCTAATTAAAGGGATCAAACAATTTTCAAAAATCACACACTCAATTTAAGGGTACCATTCTTTGGAATGGGCGAATATGGTGCCTAACACCTTCCCATTCGTAAACCGACTCCCAAACTACGAATCTCTTCCTCAGGTTAGGGTTTTTCCAAGTATTTTTTCTTTAAATAAAAATTTGGTGGTGACTCCATGTAAACACTCAATTATGTCTGAGGCCCCCAATTAGTAAAATTAATCAAGAAACTAACATTAATTTAATAAACAAACAAAGAAGCAGAATAAATAGACAGAAACATAAAACAAAAAAATTAAAACAGAAAACAGAATAAATAGACAGAAGCAGAAAGCGGAAAAACTGATAGAAAAAAAAAAGAAGAGCAAAATAAATAAAAATAAAAATAATAATAATAATAATAATAATAATAATAATAAAAACTGGAAATAAAAATAAAAGATAGAAAATCCAAAGTCAATAAAAAAGATTAAAAAAAACAAAAATATAAAATAACAAAAAAAAGAAGAAGAAAGAAAACAATAAATAAATTTTTTTGGAAAAGATAAAAAAAGAGAGAAGAAAATAAACTAGAAATAAAAAATAAAAAATAAAATTTGAAAAAGAAAAAATAAATAAAGATTAGTAAAACCAAAAATAAAGATATATAAAAGAAAAATAGTAGAATTGGAAAATAAAAATAGATTTAACAAAATAAAAAATGACAAAAACTAAACAAAGAAAAAAAAATAATGAAGAAAAGGATAAATAAGTAGTAAAAAATAAAAAAAGGTAAAAAACGAAAATTAGAAAAAAGCATAAAAATAAGATAAATCAAAAGAAAAAGAAAAAGAAGAAAAAAAATGGAAGATTAAAACGAAATTGAAAAAAAGAGGGAAAAACTTTTTGAAAAATTCTCTATAAATTAGAGAAAAGAAAACTTTGGAAGGGGGATTTTTTCGCTTTTCGGGGGTGAGGAGAAGTCTTTTGGAGAATTTGGGGAGCATCTCAAAGCTTCGGTGGTGAATCGGATCCGCCCCCGTACCTTTCGTCGATCCCTAAAATCTATCAAGCGAGGTCCAGTTGGAGATCGATCGATAAGCTTTTTGCAATCAATAGTGAGATCCACTTGCAAGATAGAGCATTCCAATCAGGTAAGCTTCTCCTCAATTTTCAATTCGATTCCAATGTAGTTAGAGATGGATCTACAACTTAAGATCTTCAATTGTTCGTAAGCATGATAGAATTGTTCAAAGAACAGTATCGATTCCCGCCTGTGGTTAATGTATAAGTCCAATTAGAATCCAGAATGCATCATTTTAATATAGGATAAGAGTGTTCATGTTCTGTAATCGCTGCCACACGAGAGTTTTCTTCTCCTGTGGCCAAGAATCAACAAGAAGACTAAGAAAGCAACCCTGTCTTGAGAGGTTTATCGTTGCTCAGTATAGACCTTGGTGTATGGCATGAATGATCGTATGATAAACAATGGTAAGACCGTGGGCAACTGGGAAAAATAGCATGATGTGAACATGACAATTGCGGCCACTCTGTTTTGGCTTAGTTCTAATAACTCTGTTTTGGCTCAAGGAATTCTCTGTATGGTTGAGAGGAGTAGATCGAATTTGCCATCAAAGAACTCTGCTCGGGTAGAAAACAAACGAATATACCTACACCTCCATAAAAAAACCTTGACCATACGTGAGAATCGCCGGGATTCAGGAACTGAGTATGGATGATATCGAGTTATATATTTTCTTATCTTAATTTATTTAGCCTAGTTTGAGCCGTCCAGACCATATGGGAACTAGAAGCTATTGGCAATCACAGATTATTTCATGTTCAATCCTGGACAAGGTGGGGTTACCTCGATGTGCCGATTTCTTGTTGTGTAACTTGATGCCACCATGATGACAAAAGCCTGAATGATGATGCATGCAGTTTCTCAAATATGCATTTGACGCTTGAAATATAAGGCTTGCAAACCTGTCAGCATGGGCATGTAGAGAAGATCTCTGAATCTGTTTTCAGCCTTGGAGAATATCGCCATCATTGGTTCCAATATTCAAGGCACGCTGGAAGAGGGAATGACATCTTCTGGGGTTCAATAATATTGGGGTCGACGATCTTGATCATCACCTGCAGGATCGGACACTAGTTCTGGATGGGTGCTAGCATCATGCAGTCCGATGAGAGTTCTTCCTCAATGTTCCAGTAGCAGAAGTCGAATACAAAGCCATTTGTTAGCCTTCCTCAATAATCATTAATTGAAGATTACAATTCTACACCTAGTCACGTATTTTATTCTAACATGAAAATCCCTCAAAGGTACAGATCTGTGTGGCTTCAGATCTTAGATCATGCACAGTACAACGCCATGCCTCAGAAGTTGTACTGGTATATGTCTAGACCAGTTAAATTTTAATTGGGAGCCATAAGAACTCAGTCGAGTGCCTGGCTTGGTGGTTAAGGCGCTACATATGGTCCCCAAACCCGGGTTCAAATCCTGCTTTCACCATATTTTAATTTTGTTGCAAAATTTTCCTCCCTCATCCCATGCACCTCACGTGCCACGTCTAGAGCCGTTTGCGAGCTACGGCTCACCCAACCAAGCTGCGAGCCAGATCAGCAACCTCCCTCAAGCCAGGCGAGCCATTTAAGCCAACTGATAAGCCACAAGCCAGGCCAGCCATTCAAGAAAATTGAGAAGCCATTAAGTCGTCCAAGCCTTCCCCAAGCCACCAAGTCACATGCCAACATCTCCAAGCTACCCCTAAGCCTCCTCAAGCCATATTGAAGCCATGCAAAACCCCAAACCTGCCCCCAGAATTCTCCCAAAATTACAATTAGGCCCTCAAAACTCTTCAAAATTCAAACTCTTCAAAATTCAAAATCACCAAAAAAGGGTTTGTTTAAAAATATTTAAAGTGAATGCAAAAAGAACAAAATGAGAGTAAGGGATTTAAAGACAAAAGAGCACAAATACGAGTTCAATTATGAAAAGACATGAGACTTTGGTTTCCCTTATAACTTTACCCAATTTCATCCTAATTCCCTTATGAATGATTTGAGTCAATTGCTAACCATCCATTCTAATTCTATTACTATCCAATGATCATGCAATAAAATTATTCTTTCCCTTAAGTTACTACCCCCAATGATCATGCAAGGTATATAATTAAGAGAAGCATAAAGAACATGCGAACTTGTTAAATTAATAACTGATTAGAAATCAAGGATTCTGATTGATCCTCCAAAACCCTTAGATTCAGTTTAACTTATAGTTTCGTTAATTAGGCAATGGTACGATCGCTTATCCCCTAATTAACTTAGAAATTAATTCTCATGAATTAATTATGCATAATAAGGAAAACACACTTGAATAGAAATACTGAATCATTCATAAAAAAAGAAAAGGGGTTCAATTGGTTACATTATAAGTTTCACCAAAGCTCCATTATTTGGGGTTAGTTACACATAAAGAGATAAGATAAATAAAAACATACTAATCTCATAAAACAATCCATAATCCTAATTCTAGAAGAGAATGACAAAACCGTAATGCCAGCAAGACTGGCAATAGGACGTTGCAACTCGCATTGTGAAGAGCTTCTGCCTTTGAAATCCTACGGGAGGATACTAAAAGAGAGATGAGAATGGAATGGTGTATCTCCGGGGTAATGATAGGCCTACGCCCCGGAGAGTGGTGTAGCCTTTGGAGCCTAGGGTTGTGTCATATGATGTAGTAGAGCCTCCCTTTTATAAGCATGGATTAGGGTTTCAATGTGGTGGATTGGGCTTGACCTAGTCACTTCCTAAGTCGTAGCACTCAATCTACGTAATCTTGCAACACCGTAGGACTGACGTGTCATTATCGCATTAAATGTATTATCTTTTTATGCTTCTTTTACCCTTTTTTTAGTCCAAAACTTACCTATTTTCGGATTCTTAGCTTGCGTGACCATTCCTACAAAAATAAAGAAAATTAGGTAGAATTACAATTAAATAATCATAAATTATATTGTAATTATAACTAATTTTTCACAGATAAATCAACAGAATGGTTCATGCATTAAAGGCCTTAGACCTTAGGACAGGTCACCCGCATAGGATGCAAGGAGGGCACACACCCCTTTTCATAATACATGGTTCATGTGCTATTCACATGCTCAAGTAAACTGGATCACTCAAGATGGCAGAGAAGAAGGGAGATGAGATCCGAAATTGGGGAAATACAAAAAAAAATCAAATAAAAATCAAGGAAAATATAAACTGCTAGGAAAAATTAGAAAAATACTTTTGAAAATACTGAAAATATAAAAAGATTCAAAAGGAAAGGATATGAAATTTCGAAAATCTAAAGAATGCTTTGTTAGGAAATTTTAGCAAAACTTTTTCAAACAAAACCAATGGTTTTTCTAGCAAAATAAAAAAAAACACCAAAATTCATAAAACATAAAATGGCTAAAAAACAAAAAACAGCTTTTAATCATTTCCAAAATCCCCAAAACATCTATAATTATTTGTGCATAGCATGCATGCATTCATTCATCCATTCATAAATTTATCAATGAAAGAAGGAGATTTTAAAAAATCATCCCATTCATACTCATTTTGCATCAACATCTTTATCATTCATGATTTTTTCATTCAAATTATTTCTCAGAAATTGATTTTTAACTTTACAGAAAAATTAGAGAAAGACTTCCTCGACATCCTTATAGAACCAAATCACAATCAGGAATCATGGATGAGCTAGAGAGAAAAAATTAGGAGTTGAGAAATGAGGTCAAGACTCTGAAGGAGCAGATGGCCAAGCTGATGGAGACCATCCAACAATGTAAACAAAAGGAGGCAAGGGAATCCCTTCCGAGAGAACCGACTGACCTGTCATATCCTCTTGGGTTCACTCCACAAAACCCTTCACCCTTAACCATACCTCCACAAACCGATGGGGTTCACCATAGGTTTCCTCATGGGCATGCATACACACTAACCCAAACACAAGCCCAAATACAAACTCAAACCCATAACCTACCTCCAAACACCACTTCATAAGCTTACTAAATAGTCGTTAGGGGAACACACCTTATGTTCGCCAAGGGCCTCACCCCTGTGTACATACCATCTTCTTATCCCCACCACATACCTGAGGAATACCCAAACCATCCTTCCAAGGAGGATACAGAAAAATGGAAAGTCCTAGAGGACAGGATCCAGGCAATCGAGGAAAATGCTTATGAAGCTAGAGACGCAGCCGATTTGTGCCTAGTTCCAAATGTGGTCATCCCTCCTAAATTCAAGGTTCCTGAATTCGAGAAGTATCAAGGAAATAGTTGTCCGAGGAACCACCTGGCCATGTACTGCAGGAGGATGTCCCCATGTATGCACGACGATAAGTTGCTTGTCCATTTCTTCCAAGACAACTTAACTGGGGCAGCCGCGAATTGGTACACCCAGCTAGAGCGGACACACATCCGTTCATGGAGGGACCTAGCTGATGCCTTTCTGAAACAATACCAGTACAACATGGAGATGGCCCCCGATCGAACTCAGCTTCAGAATATGGCAAAGAAGGGAGACGAGACCTTCAAGCAGTACGCTCAAAGATGGAGGGAGTTAGCTGCTCAGATACAACCTCCTCTATCCGAGAAAGAGCTGGTTAGTATGTTCGTCGACACACTCCAGGATCCTTTCTATGACAAGATGATAGGAAGTGTGACCGCTAGCTTCTCCAATGTCGTCATCATTAGAGAAAGGATCAAGGGGGGCATGCGTCGCGGAAAGATCGCGCAAAAGCCTACAGGCGCAGTCAACGCTTCTGCCAGATCTAAGAAGAAGACAGGAGAGACCTGCAACATGGCTTCTAGTAAAGGCCAATACACTTCACAGATGGCACCTTATGGTCCAGTGGGTTACCAACCACCACCATATGTTCCTTACACACCATATCCCTACATCGCCGCCACCTACCAAACACCATACCCTCCTACTTACATCTATCCTACACAAGTCCGACCACTGACACCCATATACGCCCAAACATAAACCATGAGCCTAAATACCAACCAAAGCCAGAAAAAGAAGAAGAAGCCTGTCCAGTTCGACTTTATCCCAATCTCCTACACGAGCTGCTACCTCGACTGATTCAAAACTCTTTGGTGGCTCCTTATCCTCTGAAACCGCAAGAACCACCATATCTTAAATGGTATGATGCAAATGCCAAATCGATTACCACGCCAGGATTCATTGGTTATTCCCTGGAGGATTGCTTAGCACTGAAGCGTAAAGTGCAAAAATTAATTGATGCAAAGTGGCTGGATTTTGGGAGGCTTGCTCCTAACACAGAAAACAATCCATTACCGAATCATGAGACCCCATCAACTAGCTAAGAGAAGGGAGCAGCACAACGAGTTTCCTTGTACAAATTGAGATTGAGGATACTCGTCCAAAAATTGTCATGCTTTTCAAAATCAATCTTTTGTAAATAAATATCAATGAATAAATGCAATAATTACATTTTTCATGTTTCTTAGGCACGTGCCTCACACTGTTGGCTTTACTTTTTACCATTCCTTTCCATCATTCAACCCACCTTTTATCCTACACCTAAACAATCAATACCGATTGGTGACAATGTCATTGATGTAACAAATAATCTTGAATGTCTAATTAATCAAACTCAAAGGAAAAAGCCCAATGAGGGAGCAGAATAAGAAAAGTCTAACCAGGGAGTCCCAAATCACCATGCATTCAATATCTTGTCTAACAAAAAGCAATAAATATCCCATTGGAATCAAGTTCAAATCCAGGCAAAATTTAGGGATGCAAAATAAGACTCCACTGAATTGGAAGCCAAAATGATCCTGGCAAGATCAATATGTGACCACATAAAATTCAAGAAAAAAAAACCCGTTGGATTAAAATAAAAAATAGTCCAGGCAAAATTCGAGTCAAAATCCAAAAATTCAAGAAGAAGAGAAACCCGTTGGATTAAAAGTCAAGGAATAGTCCAGGCAAAAGTAGGGTCAAAATTCAAAAAATAAATTAACAAAGTCATGATCAGAAGAGATCTTGCTAGATTCCAAAAATAATTCAGGAAAAATCAGGATCAAACCAAGAGCCCGCTAGGTTGAAAACCCATAAGGGCGGCCTAGGCAAAAGTTAGGGCACATAAATAAAAGCCCGCTAGGTCGACAAGCCTCAAAAAACGACCTAGGCAAAAGTTAGCGCACAATCAAGCTAAAAGGCCCGCTAGGTCAAAAATCCTTAAAGACGACCTAGGCAAAAGTTAAGGCATCCAAACGCGAGCCCGCTAGGTCGATAACCTCAAAGACGATGTAGGCAAAAGTTAGAGCGCAATCAAACAGAGACCCGCTAGGTCGACAATCCTCAAAGCACGACCTAGGCAAAAATTAGGGCAAAATAAAAGACCTGCTGGGTTGAAAACTCAAAAGAATAACCCAGGAAAAAGTTAAGGTCAATCCAGGAATCCCAGGACAATCGAACATTCCTGCATCTCATATCTTTCTAAAACTAGGGCAAAATTTTTCCATTTCTCAAGTTTGATTAATTTGACAATCAAGGTTATGAAAAGCAGCACTGGCATTTTTCATCAAAAGGTGCCATTTGGGCAATCAAACCCACACCTTTCCTCTTTTCCTACCGAACACACAAAACACCACTTCCTAAAACCTTCTTTATTTCTCTCCATCCAAAATCACTTTTCACACCTCAAAAATGCACGTGCCAAAAGAAAAATGTGAAAAATGTAAAAAGGGAAAAAGATTAATTTTGGAAAGGTATGACAAAATCGGATGAATCCTCAATCAACGCGGCAGGACTGCTTCCCAAGAATCATCCTCTTGTCAGACATAACACCACCAAATGCAAAAAATAAAATGTGCCTTATTCAATCATGCTGACCACTGTTAGATCTCAAAGATCCTAGAAAGAAGGTTGCAAAGTTGACCAAGAATCCAAGAGATTGAGTCAATCCAGCTTGTCCTGATTTTTTTGTTCCTTTCACACCAACTATAAGGTTGTCGAGAAAGAACCTGTCGAAAAAAGAAAAAATCAAAAGATCAAGGGAAACAAAAAGTTTTTAACCATGTCATGGCATGCATTCATCCCACACATCCATTCCATCAAATGATTATTTCAAACATCAAAAGGAAATTCAAGCATCACAAACATTGCATCCTTGATCACTCAAGTATCTCAATAAGCATTCATTTATTCAAGCATTTCATAACTCATTTTTCGAAACTAATTAAGACATGGGTAAAATTGGTTAAGTCGATCATAATTAAAAAGGAATCAAGTTCAAATTGGGGCAAACGCTTGCCCACAAAATTCAATTTGAGGTCATCCTTAAATTCTGAATCAAGTGCAAATTGGGGCAAATGCTTGCCCACACATTTCAATTTGAGGTCATCCTCAAAATCAAGTTCATTTCAAAACAAATTCCTTTTTCGAATCAAGCCATTTCTTTTCTTATCTTTATTCTTTTCAAATGTTCTGGGATCTACAATCTCACGCGACGAACTCTAAACCGGAAACTGGCGGTCTACACTGTTGTTCGATGTTTAGTGGTTCGTATAGGCCCCAGTGCTGCCTTAGCCGCCTCGGACCTTGTGCATGAGTGGACCGAAAGTCCCTTCAAAATAAAATTCTTTTCAAATGCTTGCCCACACAATTAAATTTGAGGTCATCCTCAAAATCAAGTTCATTTCAAAACAAATTCCTTTTTCGAATCAAGCCATTTCTTTTCTTATCTTTATTCTTTTCAAATGTTCTGGGATCTACAATCTCACGCGACGAACTCTAAATGGGAAACTGGCAGTCTACACTATTGTTCGATGTTTAGTGGTTCGTATAGGCCCCAATGCTGCCTTAGCCGTCTCGGACCTTGTGCATGAGTGGACCGAAAGTCCCTTCAAAATAAAATTCTTTTCAAATGGTTTGGAATCTACGGTCTCACGCGACGAACTCTAAACGAGAAACTGGCGGTCTACACTGTTGTTCGATGTTTAGTGGTTCGTATAGGCCCCCGTACTGCCTTAGCCGCCTCGGACCTTGTGCATGAGTGGACT
The DNA here is from genome assembly GCA_026541065.1 of Canavalia ensiformis. Lineage (NCBI taxonomy): Eukaryota > Viridiplantae > Streptophyta > Magnoliopsida > Fabales > Fabaceae > Canavalia > Canavalia ensiformis. The sequence continues at coordinate 489,492 of JAMKYM010000332.1, read as the reverse complement.
GAAGGTTCCTCCGTAAAATAGAAAGCTTTTCAAAACAACATCTTCGACTACTTCTTTTCAAGCACTTTCGAAGGTCAAGCCTTCAAAACAAACCAGAACTACGTAAGCCTTGAGTTTCCCATTGCATCGGGGAATACGTAGGAGCATGATCAAGTCTTGTCAGGCTAACCTTCATCCTATTTATTTTCACATTAATTCAGGGATCAAACAATTTTTAAAAGTCACACACTCAGTTTAAAGGTACCGTTCTTCGGAACGGGCGAGTGGGGTGCCTAACACCTTCCCCACTCATAACCGACTCTCAAACCTAAATCTCTTCCTCGAGTCAGGGTTTTTTCCATATATTTTCCCTTAAATAAAAATTTGGTGGCAACTCCACATTAATCAAATAAAATTTAATTCATTTTATTTTTAAATTTTAAGGAGTCCGTCGTCTCGTTGTAATTACAATTGTGACACTCCACATTATAATCAAATAAAATTCTTATTTTCAAGTTTTAGTGAGTTCGTCGTCTCGTCGGAATTACGGTTGCGACACAAGCATATAAAAAAGCATATTATATTATCTATCACCCAAATATATATGATCCTAAATAAATAATAAGCTATCTTAAAATCCTACATCATTTAATAAATATATCATCCTTTAAATAAATTCTATTATATATATCAACGATACTAGCATCATATATATTATTTTACATACAAATGATGTTGTTAAAAAATATTTCAATATCTTCACCAACAAGTAATTTTAATATCTTTATAGCATTGTTGATTTAAATATTTTATATTTGTATATCTTATTTTAATAATGAAGTACTAAATTTCTTGAAAATTATTTTGAATCAATGGTCTTAAAAGTAGATGGAAAAATGATAAATTTTATATTTTAATTAAAATTTGTAAACAAAATATAAAATATTAAATTCTGATAAATTTTGATATATGAATTATTCTTTAATATTATAAAATAATATATAAAATTTTTAATTTAAAATTTAAAATTTTTATTTATTTTTTACTTTCTAAATAATTTTTAAAATAGTTTAATCAATATATAAAATAATAAAATATATTATACTACTTTGAGGTAAATATATAAGATGAAAGTATATAATATGTTAAATAAATTAAAGTTATACTAAAATTGAATATTTTTTAAAATTACTTTTTTTAATGATTGCAATTTTTTATATCAACATTAAAAGGAATTTTTTTTCTTCTTACTAATGAAGTGATTAAAATATTTTTTAACATCTTCACATAAAAGTAGTTTTCATGCATTTGCAATATAGTTTATTCATAAAATATCATATTTTTATACAGTTACTTGATAATAAAGTAATTAATTTCTAAAAAAAGCATAAACAAAAGATTTTAAAGATGTAAGAAGAGCATAGTAAATTTTTTTTATTTTAAAAAAAAATTAATTTAATATTTTTAAACAAAATATTAAAATTAATAAATTAATATAACTTCATCATTTTTATTATTTAGTATGATTGTAAAATAATATATAATATTATTAATTTGAGAACATAAATTTTCATTTTTAAATTTTTTTTTAAAAAATTCTTAAAATAGTTTAATCAAATATATAAAAGAAAAAGAAGATATTATATTATTGATCATCCAAATATATATGATCTTAAATAAATATAAGCTATTTGAAAACTTTACATCTTTTAAAAAATATTATCTTTTAAATGAATTGTATCATATATATAAACATTAATAGGATGTTTTGTATTTTTTTACATACAAATAATATTGTTAAAAATTATTTCAACATTTTCACCAACAATTAATTTTAATATCTTTGTAGCATTGTTGATTGAAAACATGTTATATTTGTATATTTTAACTTAGTAATGAAGTAATAAATTTTCCAATTTTTTTTTGAATGCATGGTTTAAAAGAAGATGAAAAAATGAAAATTTTTTTAAAATAAATACATTTTAACTACAATTTGTGAATAAAAGATAAAAATATTAAATTATTACAAATTTTGATATATGAATTATTCTTTAATATTATAAAATAAGATATATTATTTTTAATTAAAAATTAAAATTTTTTTATTTTTTAATTTCTAAATAATGTATAAAATAGTTTATTCAAATATATAAAATAATAACATATATTATACTACTATTACGTAAATATATAAGATGAAATTATATAAGATGTTTAATAACTTATAAGCTATACTAAAATTGAATATTAAAAGTATCTTTTTTAATGATTATCATTTTTCTTTCAACTAATGAAGTGATTAAAATATTTTTTAACATTGTCACGTTCGAGTAGTTTTCATGCATTTGCAATATATTTTATTAATAAAATATTATATTTTTATACGGTTCCCTGATAATAAAGTAATTAATTTTTAAAAAAAGTTATAAACGAACAATTTTAAAGATGTAAGAAGAAGATAATAAATTTTTTAATTTAAAGAAAAAAAACTTTAATTTAATATAACTTCAACATTTTCATTATTTAGTATGATTGTAAAATAATATATAATATTCTTAATTTGAAATAGTAAGTTTTTATTCTTTTAATTTTGTTTTAAATAATAAGTTTTCATGCATTTACAATATAGTTTATTCATAAAATATCATATTTTTATATGATTTCTTGATAATAAAGTAATTAATTTCTAAAAAAAGTTATAAACAAACGATTTTAAAGATGTAAGAAGAAGATAATAAATTTTTTTTAATTTAAAGAAAAAACTTTAATTTAATATTTTTTTAAACGAAATATAAAATTTAATAAATTAATATAACTTCAACATTTTCATTATTTAGTATGATTATAAAATAATATATAAAATTCTTAATTTGAAATCGTAAATTTTTATTTTTTTAATTTTCTTTTAAACAATCTTTAAAATAGTTTAATCAAATATATAAAAAAACATATTTTATTATCCATCATCCAAATATATATGATCTTAAATAAATCATAAACTATCTAAAAACTTTATATCACTTAAAAAAATATTAAACTTTTAAATAAATTCTATCATATATATCAATGATAAGAGGATGCTATCTATATTTTCTTTTGCAAACAGGCGATGTTGTTAAAAAATATTTCAACATTTTCTCCAAAAAATAATTTTAATATCTTTGTAGCATTTTTAATTCAAAAATTTTATATTTGTATACCATAACTTAATATTTTTTTTAATTAAATATATTTTACTTAAAATTTTTAAATAAAAGATAAAACTATAAAATTATTATATATTTAGATATCTGAATTATTCTTTAATATTATAAAATAATATATAATATTTTTAAATTAAAATTTAAAATTTCTATTTATTTTTTAATTTCTAAATAATGTTTTAAATAATTTAATCAAATATATTAAGTAATAAGATACATTATACTACTATTACGTAAATATATACTATGAAACTATATAAGATGGTTAATAAACTATAAGCTAAACTAAAATTGGATATTTATTAAAAAATATTAATAATAATTACCATTTTTCAGATCAACGTTAAAAGCTATATTTTTTCTTGCAACTAATAAAGTGGTTAAAATATGTTTCAATATCCTCACATTCAAGTAGTTTTCATGCATTTGCAAGGTAGTTTATTCATAAAATATCATTTTTTATACTTTTCTTTGATAATAGAGTAATTAATTTCAAAAAATAGACATAAACAAAAGATTTTAAAAAAGTAAGAAGAAGATAAAAAAATTTATTTTAAAGAAAAATATTTTAATTTAATTTTTTTGAACAAAACATAAAAGTAATAAAATAATATAATTTCAACATTTTAATTATTTAGTGTGATTGTAAAATAATATATAATATTATTAATTTGAAATCATAAGTTTTTATTTTTTGAATTGTCTTTTCAATAATTCTTAAAATAGTTTAATCAAACATATAAAAAAATATTATATTATCTATCACTTAAATATATATAATTTTAAATAAATCATAAGTTATCTTAAAATTTTAAATCTCTTAAAATAATATAATCTTTTAAATAAATTCTATCATATACATAAACCATAATAGAATGTTATGTATTTTTTTTCATAGAAATGATATTATTAAAAAATATTTCAACATCTTCAAAAAAAATAATTTTAATATGTTTGTAGCATTGTCGATTCAAAAATTTTATATTTATATATCTTAACATAAGAATAAAGTAATAAATTTCTAAAAAATTATTTTATATGGATGGACTTAAAAGCAGATAGAAAAATGATAAATTTTTGTTTTAATTAAATAAATTTTAATTAAAATTTTTAAATAAAAGATAAAATTATAAAATTATTGAAAATTTTGATGTATAAAATATTATTTAATATTAAAAAATAATATATTATATTCTTAATATAAAATATAAAATTTTTATTTATTTTTTACTTTCTAAATAATGTTTATAAAAGTTTATTCAAAATATAAAATAATAACATATTTTATTCTACTATTACGTAAATATATAAGATGAAATTATATGGGATTTTAAATAAATTAGAAGCTATACTAAAATTGGATATTTATTAAAAAAAATTCTTAATGATTACCATTTTTTATATTAACGTTAAAAGGAATACTTTTTCTTTCAGTGATTAAAATATGTTTCAACATCTTCACAATCAAGTAGTTTTCATGCATTTGCAATATAGTTTATTCATAAAATATCATATTTTTATATAGTTTCTTAATAATAAAGTAATTAATTTATAAAAAATAGGCATAAAAGAAAGATTTTAAAGAAGTAAAAAGAATATAGTAGATTTTTTATTTTAAAAAAATATTTTAATTTCATATTTTTAAACAAAATATAAAAAATAATAAATTAATATAACTTCAACATTTTAATTATTTATTATGATTGTAGAGTAATATACAATATTCTTAATTTGAAAACATAAGTTTTCCTTTTTTAATTTTTTTAAACAATCATTAAAATAGTTTAATCAAGTTCTGTTCCTCATCCTACTTTTGGTCTTCATGCTAGTACTAATCCTGGTCCAACTACTGGTCTTAGTCTTGGTCCAGATATTGATCTTTTTTTTCAGGTCGTACTATGGTCTTGGTCCTAGTCTAATCCTGTTCCGAGTCCAATATTTATCCTGGTCTTATTACTAATCTTCGTCCTAGTTCAACTACTAGTCCTGGTAACAATATTGATCCTTATCCTAGACGTACTACTAGTCCTAGACTTAGTACTAAACTTGTTTCTGGTACAACTACTAGTCTACATACCAATATTGATCCTGTTCATGGGCCACATACTGGTCTTGGGCCCAATACTGATCTTGGTCCTAGTAATTATCCTGGTCTGGTAACAATATTGGTCCTTATCCTAGTATTGATCCTGGTCCTGGTCCAAGTGCTGATCTTGGTCCCAATATTGATCCTAACTTTGGTCCAACTACTGGACTTGGATCCAGTACTAATCCTGGTCATGGTCCAACTATTGGTCCTGGTCATAGTACTAATGCTGGTTTGGGTTCACCTACTGGTCCTGGTCCAAGTACTATCCTTGTCCTGGCCCTAATACTGGTCCTGGTTGCGGTACAGGTCCAAGTCCTGATCCCAATACTGATCCTTGTCCTTGTCCTAGTCAACCTATTGGCCTTGTCCCAGTTTTGATCCTGGTCCCAATCTTGGTCATGGACTTAATGCTAATCCTAGTTCAACTACTAGTCTTGGTCCCAGTATTGATCCAGGTTAAGGTCCCTATACTCATCCTGGTCTTGGTCTTGGTCCTAGTTCCAATGCTGATCTTGGTCTCAATACTGATTATGGTCCTGGTCTTAGTACAGATCTTGGCCCTAGTTAAACTCCTGGACTTGGACCTAGTATTGATCCTGGTCCCGATCCAACTGCTAGTCCTTGTCCCATTACCGATCCTTGTCCAACTCCTGGTCATGGTCCCAATACTAATCTTGGTCGTGGTCAACTATTAGTCTTGGTCTTACTACTGATCCTGGTTCAGGTCACCCTATTGGTCCTAGCACTGGTCCAGGTCCTGGCCTTAGTACTGATCCTAGTTCTTGTCTTAGTCCAACTATTGGTCTTGGTCCTAGTTTGGATCCTGGTCCTAGTCTTGGTCATGGACCTAACACTAATCCTGGTCCAACTAGTGGTCTTGGTCCCAGTCTTGCTACTAATTTTTGTCTTAGTACTGATCCTAATATTGGTCATACTACTAGTCCTGGTCCCGGTCTTGGTCCGAGTACTATATTTTTAATTTTATATTTTATTTAACAAATTTACAATTTTCTTTTAACTTTTTCTTTTAAATTTTTCTTTTCAGCCTATTTTTGAGAAATTAATTATTTTATTATCAAGTAATGATCTAAAAATATGATGATTTATTTATAAACTATATTGCAAATGCATGAAAACTACTATGTTGAATTATATTTTAACCACTTCATTAGTAGAAAATTAAGGATTGTTTTATAATATATATTTTTTTATCTGTTTGATTAAACTATTTTAAAGATTATTTAAAGAAAATTAAAAAATAAAAACTTACAATTTCAAATTAAAAATATTATATATTATTTTATAATCATAATAAATAAGTAAAATGTTGTCGTTATATTAATTTATTACTTATTATATTTTTTTAAAAAATATTAAATTAAAATATTTTTCTTCAAAACAAAAAATTTACTATCTTCTTTTTATTTCTTTAAAATTTTTCATTTATGACTAATTTTTAAAAATTAATTACTTTATTATCAAATAATGATATAAAAATATGATATTTTATGAATAAACTATATTGGAAATACATGGAAACTACTTGAATGTGAGGATGTTGAAATATATTTTAATTACTTCATTAGTAGAAAAAGAATATTCCTTTTAATGTTGATATAAAAAATGGTAATCATTAAAAAAAATAAATATATTTTTAATAAATATCCAATTTTAGTTTAGCTCATAATTTATTTAACATCTTATATAATTTGATCGTATATATTTACGTAATAGTAATATAATATATTTTATTATTTTATATATTTGATTAAACTATTTAAAATATTATTTAAAATGTAAAAAAAATAAATATAAATTTTAAATTCTAAATTAAAAATATTATATATTATCTTATAATATTAAAGAATAATTCACATATCAAAATTTATAATAATTTAATAATTTTATCTTTTATTTACAAATTTTAATGAAAATATATTTAATTGAAATTTTAATTTTTCCATCCTCTTTTAAGACCATCCTTATAAAATGATTTTTAAGAAACTTATTACTTCATTATTAAGTTAAGGTATAAAAATATAAATTTTTTGAATCAACAATGCTACAAAGACAATAAAATTACTTTTTGTTGAAGATGTTGAAATATTTTTTAACAACGTTATTTTTAAGAAAAAAAAAATAGAGAGCATTCTATTATCATTGATATATATGAAAGAATTTATTTAAAAGATAATATTTTTTTAAGAGATATAAAGTTTTTAGATAGCTTATGATTTATTTAAGATGATATATAATAATATACTATATTTTTTTTCTTTCATATATTTGATTAAATTATTTTAAGGATTTTTTAAAAGAAAATTAAAAAAATAAAAACTTATGCTTTCAAATTAAGAATATTATATACTATTTTACAATCATACAAAATAATTAATTTAATGAAGTTATTTTAATTATTTAATAATGTTAAATTAAAATATTTTTCTTTAAATTAAAAAACTAACTATTTTCTTCTAACTTATTTAAAATATTTCTTTTCAACTGATTTTTAGATAATTAATTACTTTATTATTAAGGATTGATATAAAAATATGATAATTTATTAAATAAACTATATTGTGAATGCATGAAAATAACTTGAATGTGAGGATGTTGAAACATATTTTAACCACTTTATTAATATTAATAAAAATATTTCTTTTTAAGGTTGTATAGAAAATGGTAATCTTTAAAGAAATAATCACTTTTTAATAAATATCAAATTTTATTATAGCTTATAATTTAATTTAGATCTAATATAATTTTATCTTATATATTTACATAATAGTAATATAATATATGTTATTATTTTATATATTTGATTAAACTATTATAAACATTCTTTAGAAAGTAAAAAGTAAATAAAAATTTTAAATTTTAAATTAAAAATATTATATTATTTTATAATATTAAAGAATAGTTCATATATCAAAATTTATAATAATTTTTTAATTTTATCTTTTATTAAAAAATTTTAATTAAAATATATTTTATTAAAACATAAAATTTATCATTTTTCCATCTACTTTTAAGACTGTCCATATAAAATAATGTTTAAAAAATTTATTACTTCATTGTTAAGTTAAGATATACAAATATAAAATTTTTAAACCAACAATGCTATAAAGACGTTAGAATTAGTTTTTGGTGAAGATGTTAAAATGTATTTTAACAACATCATTTGTTTGCCAAAAAAAAATACATACCATCCTATTATCCTTTATGTATACGATAGAATTCATTTAAAAGATAAAATATTTTTTTAAGAGATGTAAAGTTTTAAGAAGGCTTATTATTTATTTAAGACCATATATAATTTGGGTGATAAATAATATAACATGTTTTTTTTATATATATTTGATAAAGCTATTTTAAGAATTTTTTAAATGAAATTTTAACAAATAAAAATTTATGATTTCAAATTAAAAATATTATATATTAATTACAATCATAATAAATAAATAAATAAATGTAGAAATTATATTAATTTATCAATTTTTATATTTTATTTTAAAAATATTAAATTAAAATATTTTTCTTTGAAATAAACATTTTACTATCTTCTTCTAACTTCTTGTTTAAAATCTTTCTTTTAAGTCTATTTTAAAAAAATTAATTACTTTATTATCGTGGAAGGGTATAAAAACATGATATTTTATGAATAAACTATATTACATATTCATGAAAACTACCTGAATGGGAGGATGTTGAGATATATTTTAACAACTTCGTTAGTACAAAGAAAAATTAAACCTTTTAAGGTTGATATAGAAAGTTGTAATCATTAAAAAAATATTTTTTAATAAATATAGAACTTTAGTATAACTTATAATTTAACATCTTATTTAATTTTATCGTATATATGTACCTAATAGTTGTATAACATATGTTTTATTTTATATATTTGATTAACCTATTTTAAACATTATTTAGAAAGTAAATAATAAATAAAAATTTTACATTTTAAATTAAAAATATTATATACTATTTCATATTATTAAAGAATAATTCATATATAAAAATTTATAATAATTAAATTTTTTTCTTTTATTTTCAAATTTTCATTAAAATATATTTAACGAAGAAAAAATTTAACATTTTCTCATCTTCTTTTAAAACCATCCATATAAAATAATTTTTTAATTTTATTACTTCATTATTAAGTTAAGATATGCAAATAAAATTTTTTGAATGAACAATGCTACAAAGACATTTAATACTTTTTGGTAAAAATGTTGAAATATTTTTTAACAACATCATTTGTATTAAAAAAAAAACATAGCTTTCTATTATCGTTTTTATATACATATATACATATATATATATATTATTTAAAGGATAATATGTTTTTAAGAGATGTAAAGTTGTAAGATAACTTCTTATTTATTTATGATCATATATATATTTGTATGATAGATAATATAATATATTTTTTGAATATGCTTAATGAAACTATTTTAAAGATTGTTTAAAAAAATTAAAAAAAATAAAAATTTATGATTTAAAATGAAGAATATTATATATTATTTTTCTATCATAATAAATAATTAAAATGTGTAGGTTATATTAATTTATTAATTTTTACATTTTATTCAAAAATAAAATTAAAATATTTTTATTTTAAATAAAAAATTTACTATCTTCTTCTAACTTTTTTTTTAAATCCTTCTTTTCAGCCTATTTTTGAAAACTTAATTACTTTATTATCAAGGAAGGGTATACAAACATGATATTTTATGAATAAATTATATTACAAATGCAGAAAAATACTTTAAATATGAGGATGTTTCAACCTATTTTAAACACTTTATCAGTATAAATAAAATTTTTTCTCTTTAATGTTAATATAGATAATGGAAATCATTAAAAAAAATTAATATTTTTTTAATAAATATCAAATTTTAGCATAGCTTAAAATTTAGTGAACAACTTATCATGTTTTATTGTATATATTTATATAATAAGTAGTTTAATATATGTTATTATTTTATATATTTGAAACATGATTTAGAAAGTAAAAAAAAATTAAATTAAATTTTAAATTAAAAATATTATATGAAATTTTATAATATTAAAAAATAATTCATATATTAAAATATATAATAATTTAATATTTTTATCCATTATTTAAATTTTTTTGTTAAAATTTATTTAATTAAAAATATTTATCATTTTTTCCTCTACCTTTAAGACCATCCACTTAAAATAATTTATGAAAAATTTATTACTTCATTCATTATTAAATTAAGATATACAGATATAACATGAGTTCAATAAACAATGCCATAAAGCCATTAAAATTATTTGTTCGTGAAGATGTTGAAATATTTTTTAACAATATTTGTATAAAAAAATATATATAGCATTTTATTATCATCGTTGATATATATGATAAGATACATTTAAAAGATAATATTTTTTTTAAAAAATGTAAAATTTTCAGATAACTTATGATTTATTTAAGATCATATATATTTCGGTGATAAATAATATAATATGTTTATTTTTTTATATATTTGATTAAATTATTTTAAGGATTGTTTAAAAGAAAATTAAGAAAAATCAAAACTTATGTTTCAAATAAAGAATATTATATATTATTTTACAATCATAATAAATTATTAAAATGTTGAAGTTATATTAATTTTTTAATTTTTATATTTTATTTAAAAATATAAATTAAAATATTTTTCTTTGAAAAAAAAATTACTATATTTTTTAACTTTTTCTTTTAAAATCTTTCTTTCTAGCCTATTTTTAAGAAATTAATTATTTTATTTTCAAGAAAAATTATAAAAATATGATATTTTGTAAATAAACTATATTGTAAATGCATGAAAATTACTTAAGTATGAGGATGTTCAAACCTATTTTAACCACTTCATTAGTTATAAAAAAAATATCCCTTTTAATGTTGATATAAAAAATGATAATCATTAAAAAATTAATATTTTTTAATAAATATCATATTTTAGTATAGCTTATAGTTTATTTATCATCTTATATAATTTCATCGTATATATTTACGTAATAGTAGTATAATATATGTTATTATTTTATATATTTGATTAAAATATTTTAAACACTATTTCGAATGTAAAAAATAAATAAAAAATTTATATTTTAAATTAAAAATATTATATATTATTTTATATTATTAAAAAATAATTTATATATCAAAATTTATAACAATTAATTTTTTTATTTTTAAATTTTAATTTAAATATATTTAATTAAAAGAAAAAATTTATTATTTTTCCATTTTTTTAGACCATCCATATAAAATAATTTTTTTTTATGCAAGTAAGAAATTTTGAATGAGAATGCTACAAAAAAAATTTAATACTTTTTAATGAAGATGTTAAAATATTTTTTAACAACATTATTTGTATGTAAAAAGTATATAACTTCCTATTATCGTTTATATATTTATATGATAGAATTCATTTAAAAGATAATATATTTTTTAAAAGATGTAAAGTTTTAAGATATCTTCTTATTTAATTAAATTAAGAATATTGTATATTATTTTACAATCATAATAAATAATTAAAATGTTGAAGTTATATTAATTTAATTTTTATATTTTATTTAAAAAATTAAATTAAAATATTTTTCTTTGAAAAAAAAATTTATTGTCATTTTCTAACTTTTTTTTAAAAATTTTTCTTTTCATCAATTTTTAAGAAATTAATTATTTTATTATCCGAGGAAGAATATGAAAACATAATATTTTGTGAATAAAATGTATTGAAAATGCATGAAAATTACACGAATATAAGGATATTAAAACATATTTTAATCACTTTATTGCTAGAAAGAAAAATTATTTCTTTTAGCGTTAATATAAAAAATGGTAATCATTAAAAAATTAATATTTTTTTAATAAATATCCTTTTTGATTATAGCTTATAGTTTATTTAACATCTTATATAATTTGATCGTATATATTTACAAAATAGTAGTATAATATATGTTATTAGTTTTATATATTTGATTAAACTAGTTTAAACATTATTTAGAAAATAAAAATAAATAAAAATTTTATATTTTAAATTAAAAATATTATATATTATTTTATTAATTTTTTATTTTATTTAAAAATATAAAATTAAAATATTTTTCTGAAATAAAATATTGATCATCTTTTATATACAAAATGGTAATGATTAAAATAATTACTATTTTTTAATAAATATTAAATTTTAGTATAGCTTATATAATTTATTTAAGATCTTGTATAATTTCATCGTATATATTTATGTAATAGTAGTATAATATATTTTATTCTTTTATATATTTGATTAAACTATTTTAAACATTATTTAGAATGTAAAAAATAAAGGAAATATTCAAATTTTAAATTAAAAATATTGTATATTATTTTATAATATTAAAGAATAATTCATATATCAAAATTTATAATAATTTACCATTTTAATCTATTATTTATAAATTTTGGTTAAAATATATTTAATTAAAAAATTTAATATTTATAAATTTTGAATAAACTATTTTAAGGATTGTTTAAAAGAAAATTAAAAGAAGAAAAATTTATGATTTCAAATTAAGAATATTATACATTATTTTACAATTATAAGAAATAATTAGAATGCTGAAGTTATTTTAATATTTTAACTTTTATATTTTATTTAAAAATATGAAATTAAAAATATTTTTTTAAAAATAAAAATTTAATAAAAAATATAAAAATATGATATTTTATGAATAAATTATATTAAAAATGCATGAAAATTATTTGAATAAGAGGGGCGTTAAAACATATTTTAAGCACTTAATTAGTAGAAAGAAAAAATATTTCTTTTAACGTTGATATTCAAAATGGTAATCACTAAAAAAATTAATATTTTTTTAATAAATATTCAATTTTGTATAGATTATAGTTTATTTAACATATATAATTTTATCGTATATATTTACATAATAGTAGTATAATATATGTTATTATTTTATATATTTTATGAAACTAGTTTAAACATTATTTAGATAGTAAAAAATAAATAAAAATTTTACATTTTAAATTAAAATGTTATATATCAAAATTTATAATAATTAATTTTTTTTCATTATCAACACATTCAATGTCATCCTCAATCATATTCGTCATCCTCAACATCATCATCATCATGCTCATCGTTCATCATCATCACAATCGCCATCATCACCATCACTATCATCATTCATTATCTACATATTGAATATCATCATTATCATCAATCCTATTCGTCATCCTCAACATCATCATCATCATTGTCACCTTCAACATCATCAAAAATCATCAGCATCAACGTTTATGATAATTCATCAACATTGTCACCATCATCATCATCATGATCATCATCGTTCATCATCATCACATCATCATCATCATCATCATCACAATTCTCATCATCATCCTCACAATTCTCATGATCACCATCACTATCATCATTCATTATTGACACAATGAATTTCATCATCATCAATCCTATTCATCACCCTCAAAATCATCATCATCACCATCACTATCATCATTCATTATCAACACAATGAATTTCATCATCATCAACCTTATTCATCATCCTCAAAATTATCATCATCACCACCAAGATCATCATCATCATCATCTATCATCATTAATCATCATGATAATCATGATTCATCTTTATGCTCATCATCATACACTAGTGTCATCACCGTTCATCATCATGCTCATCATCATCATCATCATCATTATCATCATCATCATCATTATCATCGTTCATCATCATCATCAACGCCATCCACAAACAAATCATCATCATTAATGTTTACCGTAGTTCATCATCAACACTATCATCATTAATCATCATGCTCATTATCGTTCATCATCATCATCATCCTTATCATCATCATCATCATCATTATCATCATCACTATCATTATTCATCATCATGCTCATCATCATCATCATCTTCATAGTTCCCATCATCACCATCACAATCATCATTCATGATCGACACAATGAATTTCATCATCATCCTATTCGTCACCCTCAAAATCATCATCATCATCATCCCTATCCTCATTCATCATCATGCTCATCATCGTTCATCATCATCATCATCATCATCATCATCCTCATCCTCAGAATTCCCATCATCACCATCACTATCATCATTCATTATCGACACAATGAATTTCATCATCATCAATCCTATTCGTCATCCTAAAAATCATCATCATCCTCATCCTCATCCTCATCATCATCATCATCATCATCATCATCATCATTATCACTATCATTATTCATCATCACACTCATCATCATCATCATCATCATCATCATCATCACTATTATTATTCATCATCATGCTAACCATCACCATCATCATCATCCTCACAATTCCCATCATCACCACCACGATCATCATTCATTATCGACACAATGAATTTCATCATCATCAATCTTATTCGTCATCCTCAAAATCATCATCATCATCTATCATCATTCATCATTATGCTCATCATCATACACTAGCATCATCATCGTTCATCATCATGCTCATGATCATCATCATTATCATCGTTCATCATCACCATCAACGTCATCCACAAACAAATCATCATCATTAACGTTTACCGTAGTTCATCATCATCACTATCATCATTAATCATCATGCTCATCATCATTCATCATCATCATCATCATCATCATCACAATCATTATTCATCATCATGCTCATCATCCTCATCATCATCATCATCATCCTCACAATTCCCATCATCACCATCACAGTCATCATTCATTATTGACACAATGAATTTCATCATCATCAATCCTATTCGTCACCCTCAAAATCATCATCATCATCATCATCATCACTATCATCATTTATCATCATGCTCATCGCCGTTCATCATCATCATCATCATCCTCACAATTCCCATCATCACCATCACTATCATCGTTCATTATCAACACAATGAATTTCGTCGTCATCAACCTTATTTGTCATCCTCAAAATCATAATCTATCATCATTCATCATCATGATAATCATGATTCATCATTATGCTCATCATCATACACTAGCGTCATCATTGTTCATCATCATGCTCATTATCATCATCATCATCATTATCATCGTTCATCATCATCATCAACGTCATCCACTAACAAATAATCATCATTAACGTTCACCGTAGTTCATCATCATTACTATCATCATTAATCATCATGCTCATCATCTTTCATCATCATCATCATCATTATCATCATCATCACTATCATTATTCATCATCATGCTCATCATCATCATCATCATCATCACTATCATTATTCATGATCATGCTCATCATCATCATCATCCTCACAATTTCCATCATCACCATCGCGATCATCATTCATTATTGACACAATGAATTTCATCATCATCAATCCTATTCGTCACCCTCAAAATCATCATCATCATCATCACTATCATCATTGATCATCATGCTCATCATCGTTCATCATCATCATCATCATCATCCTCATGCTCAGAATTCCCATCATCACCATCACTATCATCATTCATTATTGACACAATGAATTTCATCATCATCAATGTTATTCGTCATCCTCAAAATCATCCTCATCCTCATCCTCATCATCATCATCATCATCATCATCACTATCATTATTCATCATCATGCTCATCATCATCATCATCATCATCATCACTATCATTATTCATCATCATGATCCTCACAATTCCCATCATCAGCACCCCGATTATCATTCATTATCGACACAATGAATTTCATCATCATCAATCTTATTCGTCATCCTCAAACTCATCATCATCACCACCAAGATCATCATCATCATCTATCATCATTCATCATTATGCTCATCATCATACACTAGCATCATCATCGCTCATCATCATGCTCATCATCATCATCATCATTATCATTGTTCATCATCACCATCACCGTCATCCACAAACAAATCATCATCATTAACGTTTACCGTAGTTCATCATCATCACTATCATCATTAATCATCATGCTCATCATCGTTCATCATCACCATCATCATCATCATCATCATCATCACTATCATTATTCATCATCATGCTCATCATCATCATCATCCTCACAATTCCCATCATCACCATCACAATCATCATTCATTATTGACACAATGAATTTCATCATCATCAATCCTATTCGTCACCCTCAAAATCATCATCATCATCACTATCATAATTCACCATCATGCTCACCATCGTTCATCATCATCTTCATCATCATCCTCATCCTCAGAATTCCCATCATCACCATCACTATCATCATTCATTATCGACACAATGAATTTCATCATCATCAATCCTATCGTCACCCTCGAAATCATCATCATCATCACTATCATCATTCATGGTCATGCTGATCATCATCATCATCATCATCATCATCATCGTCATCACTATCATCAATAATCATCTTGCTCACAATCATTCATCATCATCATCACTATGGTCATTCATAATCATTGTTCATCATATTGCTGATCATCATCATCATCATTATCAACAACATCATCATCATCGTCATAATCATCATCATCATCATTATCATCTTCATCATCATCATCATCAAGGTCAATATGATCATTAAAACAATCATCATTCATCATCATGCTCATCATCGTCATCATCATCATCATCTTCATCATCATCATCATCATCATCATCATCATCATCACAATTGCTATCATCACCATCACTATCATCATTCATTATCAACACTTTGAATATCATCATCATCATCAATTGTATTCATCATCCTCAACATCATCATCATCATCATCATCATCATCATCGTAACCCTCAACATCAACATAAATCATCAACGTCATCCATAAAAAAATCATTATCATTAGCGTTTAACGTACTTCATCGTCATCATTATCATCACTATCATCATCCATCATCATTCTCATCATCGTTGATCATGATACTCATCATCATCACTATCATCATTCATCATCATCATCGTCACCCTCAACATCATCACTATCATCATTCATTATCATGCTCATCATCGTTCATTATCATCATCATCATCATCATCACTATCATAATTCTTCATCATGTTCATCATCGTGCTCATCATCGTTTATCATCATCATCATAATCCCCAAAAAAATCATCATCATCATCATCATAATCCCCAAAAAAATCATCATCATCATCAACGTTTACCTTAGCTCATCACCATCGTCATCATCATCATCATTATCATCAAGATCATCATCATCTTCATCACTATCATCATTCACCATCATGCTCATAATTGTTCGTATCATGCTCACCATCGTTCATCATCGTCATCAACATCATCATCACTATCATCATTCATCATCATGCTCATCATCGTTCATCATCCTCATCATCATCATCACTATCATCACCGTTAATACAACCCACTTGGGAGGAGGAGGATGGACCTAGTTGAAGGTGGGATTGAAGCTCAAAATTCTGAGCAGTTTTGGGAGCTCCTCAAATTATGTTCAAGGTAGCACAAAATTGTGCATAGAAATGAAAGGACGATGAAACATAAATTTGCAGAATGTAAAGAAGGAATTGGGGAAGGTAATACAACTCACTTGGGAGGAGGAGGATGGACCTAGTTGGAGGTGGGATTGATACAACCCACTTGGGAGAAGGAGGATGGACCTAGTTAGAGGTGGGATTGAAGCTCAAAATTCTAAGAAGTTTTGGGAGCTCCTCAAATTATGTTCAATGTAGCACAAAATTGTACATAGAAATGAAAAGAAGATGAAACATAAATTTGCAGAATGTAAAGAGGGAATTAGGGAAGGTGATTGCAAGAATTAAAGGCTGGAAATAAAATGCAGAAATGGAAGAAAAGGAAAAACGAAAATGACCAAAATTAAAGAGGAAAGGGGCTGAAAATTAAAGCATAAATTAAGAACCAGAATTGTAAATTGCAAAAAGGTAAATGGCACAATGTAAATTGCAGAAAAATAATTTCTAAGCTGGCGCCACTCCCACTAGCTAGAGGAAGCTAAGAAGATAAGCCAAGTTCCACCACATTGGAGGCTCCAATGATAAGGAAAGGGGTCTTGACCTCAAGAACAAGCAAGAGGAGAAGAAAGAGAAGAGAAATTTGCTCTCTCAAGGGAATTCTCGTATTCCAATAGTATAAAATGACCAAAGGTCCATTTGCTTTATATTAAGCCCTTATTTATAGGAAAAATGGAAGGGGGCTGCTTGGTTGTGGGTTTGGGCTGCCCTTAGCCAACCAAGCTTTTAACCTAAGCCTGTTCCTATTCTAAATAACATATTCTTATTCCATGTTGGAATAAGCTATTCCCACTTTTACAACTTAAAGAAAAATACAACCAAATTAAAATTAGGAAAAATTTCAGTTTTATTATTCTTAAGCTAAAAATTTCTCTTGAAAGCCAATTTCCATGCTCAGATAAAAAATCATCATCATTTTCTTCACTACCATTATTCATCATCATGCTCACCATCGTTCATCATCATCATCTCTATCGTTCATCATCATCATCACAATCGCGATCATCACCATCACTATCATCATTCATTATCGACATATTCAATATCATTGTCATTATCATCAAACCTATATTCGTCATCCTAAACATCATCATTATCATTATTACTATCATCATTCATCATCACGCTTATCATTGTTCATCATCATGCTCATCATCGTTCATCTTCATCATCATCATCATCACAATCGCCATCATCACTATTACTTTCATCATCATCATCATCAACTCCACCATTATCTTATTCATCATCATGATCATCATCATCACCATCATCATTCATCATCATGGTGATCATCGTACATCCGAATCATCATCGTTGTTGATCATACCTATTATCGTTCATCATCATCACAATCTCCATCATCATTCATTATCGAAACATTGAATATCATCCTCATTAATACTATTCCTCATCCTCAATATCATCATCATCATTATCATGATTTTCCTCATCATCATCGATAATAAAATCATCATCATCAACGTTTACCATAGCTCATCATCATCAAGATCATCATCACTCTCATGATTCATCATCATGCTCATCATCGTTCATCATCATCACCACCCTCAACATCATCATAAATCGTCGTCGTCGTCAACATCATCATCATCATCAATATCATCATTTATCATCATGCTCATCATCACATCATCATTCCTATTTGTTATCATCATCAAGATCATCATCACTCTCACAATTTATCATCATGCTCATCACTATCATCATTCATTATCGACATCGAATATCACCATCACCATCAGTCCTATTTGTTATCCTAAACATCAACAACATCATAACTATCATCATTAATTATCATTCTTATCTTTGTTCATCATCGTTCATTATCATCATCATCATCATCGTCATCCACAAAAAAATCATCATCATCATCATCATCACTATCAGCATTCATTATCATGCTAATCATCGTTCATTATCGTGCTCATCATCATCATCATCATGAATATCACCATCATCAGCATCACTATCATCATTCATGTTTTCGACATATTGAATATCCTCCTCATCATCATCAATACTATAAGTCATCATCATCATCATCAAGATCGTCCTCATCATCATCACAATCTTCATTCATTATCATGCTCATCATCATCATCATCATCATCATTCATTATCAACACCTCGAATATCGTCAATATCATCAATCCTATTCGTCATCCTCAACATCATCATCATCACTATCGTTATTCATCATCATGCTCATCATCATCATCATCATCGTCATTTCTCATCATCACATTCATCATTCATGTTCTCGACATATTGAATATCATCATCATCATCATCAATACTATAAGTCACCCTCAACATCATCATCATCATCAAGATCATTCTCATCATCATCATTATCTTCATTCATTATCATGCTCATCATCATGATCATTCATTATCGACACCTCGAATATCATCAATATCATCAATCCTATTTGTCATCCTCCACATCATCATCATCACTATCGTTATTCATCATCATGCTCATCAACATCATCATCATCATCATTGTTCATCATCACCATCATCATCATCATCATCGTCATCACAATCGCCATCATAACCATCACTATCATCATTCATTATCGACACATTCAAAATCATTGTCATTATCATCAAACATATTTGTCATCCTCAACATCATCATTATCATTATCACTATCATCATTCATCATCATGCTCATCATCGTTCTTCATCATCATCATAATCGCCATCGTCAGCATCACTATCATCATTCATTATCGACACATTGAATATCATCATCCTCATCATCAACTTCACCATTATCTTCTTCATCATCATGATCATCATCATCACTATCATCATTCATCATCATACTCATCATCGTACATCCACATCATCATTGTTGTTGATCATGCTTATCATCGTTCATTATCATCACAATCACCATCACCATCATCATTCATTATCGAAACATTGAATATCATCCTATCAATACTATTCCTCAACCTCAATTTCATCATCATTATCATTATAAAGATCGTCCTCATCATCATCACTATCATCATGCATCATCATGCTTTTCATCATCGTCATCATCAATAATAAAATCATTATCATCAACGTTGATCATAGTTCATTATCTTCATCATCATCATCATTATAAATCATCATCGTCATCCATAAAAAAATATCATCATCATCATCATCACTATCAGCATTCAGCATCGTGCTCATCATTCTTCATGATAATCATCGTCATCATCATCATCATTAATATTATAAGTCATCCTCAACATCATCATCATCAAGATCGTCCTCATCATCATCACTACCTTCATTCATTATCATGCGCATCATCATCATCATCATCATCATCCTTCATTATTGACACCTCGAATATCGTCAACATCACCAATCCTATTCATCATGCTCAGCATCATCATCATCACTATCGTTATTCGTCATCATGCTCATCAGCATCATCATCATCATAATCGTTATTCATCATCATGCTCATCATCATCATCATCATCACCATCATCATCATCATCACATCGCCATCATAACCATCACTATCATCATTCATTATCGACACATTCAATATCATTGTCCTTATCATCAAACCTATTCGTCATCGTCAATCATCATTATCATTATCACTATCATTATTCATCATCATCATCATCATCACAATTCGCATAATAACCATCATGCTCATTATCGTTCATTATCGTGCTCATCATTGTCATCATCATCATCAATATCGCCATCATCACCATCACTATCATCATTCATTTTTTCGACATATTGAATATCATCATCATCATCATCATCATCATCTATACTATAAGTCATCCTCAACATCATCATCACTATCTTCATTCATTATCATGCTCATCATCATCATCATTCATTATTGACACCTCGAATATCATCAATATCATCAATCCTATTCGTCATCCTCCACATCATCATCATCACTATCGTTATTCATCATCATGCTCATCATCATCATCATCATCACCATCCCTATCATCATTCATTATCAACACATTCAATATTTTTGTCATTATCATCAAACCTATTCATCATCCTCAACATCATCGTTATCATTATTACTATCATCATGCTCATCATCATTAAACTTCATTATCATCATCATCATCACATCGCCATCGTAACCATCACTATCATCATTCATTGTCAACACATTCAAAATCATTGTCATTATCATCAAACCTATTCGTCATCCTCCACATCATCATCATCATTATCGCCATCATCACCATCCCTATCATCATTCATTATCAACACATTCAATATCATTGTCATTATTATCAAACCTATTCGTCATCCTCAACATCATCGTTATCATTATTACTATCATCATTCATCATCATGCTCATCATCATTAAACTTCATTATCATCTTCATCATCATCACAATCGCCATCGTCACCGTCACTATCATAACTCAATAACAATACATTGAATATCATCATCATCATCATCATCAACTTTACCATTATCTTCTTCATCATCATGATCATCATCATTACTATCATCATTCATCATCATCGTTGTTGATCATGCTTATCATCATTTATCATCATTACAATCGCCATCATCACCAATACTATCATCATTCATTACGAAACATTGAATATCATCCTCATCCATACTATTCCTCATCCTCAATATCATCATTACCTTTATCAAGATCATCCTCATCATCATCACTATCATCATTCATCATCATCATAATCATCAACGTTTATCGTAGTTCATCATCTTCATCATCATCATCATTATAAATCATCATCGTCATCCACAAAAAAATCATCATCATCAAGATCATCATCACTCTCATCATTCATAATCATGCTCATCATCGTTCATCATTATTATCATCATCACCATCCTAAACATCATCATAAATCATCGTTGTCGTCATCATCATCATCATGCTCATCATCGTTCATCATCATCATCATCATTGTCACCCTCAACATTATCATAAATCATCATCATTGTCGCCCTCAACATTATCATAAATCATCATCATTCATCATCATGCTCATCATTGTCATCATCATCATCACAATCACCATCACTATTAGCATTCATTATCGACATCCGAATATCATAATGACCATCAATCTTATTTGTCTTCCTAAACATCAACATCATCATCACTATCACCATTCATTATCATGCCTATCATTGTTCATCATCGTTCATTATCATAATCATCATCATCATCATCATCATCGTCATTATCAGCATTCATCGTTCATTATCGTGCTCATCATTGTTCATCATCATCATCGTCATTATCATCATCATTATCATGAATATCGCCAACATCACCATCACTATCATCATTTATTTTTTCGACATATTGAATATCATCATCATCATCAATACTATAAGTCATCCTCAACATCATCATAATTACTATAAGTCATCCTCAACATCATCATCACTATCTTCATTCATTATCATCATCATCATCATCATCATTCATTATCGACACCTCGAATATCGTCAATATCATCAATCCTATTCGTCATCCTCAACATCATCATCATCACTATCATTATTCATCATCATGCTAATCATCATCATCATCATCATCATCATCATCATAATCATCATCATCATCATTATCATCATCGTCATTGCTCATCATCATCATCACAATCGCCATCATCACCATCCCTATCAGCATTCATTATCAACACATTCAATATCATTGTCATTATCATCAAACCTATTTGTCATCCTTAACATCATCCTTATCATTATCACTATCATCATTCATCATCATGCTCATCATTGTTCATCATCATGGTCATCATCGTTAATCTTCATTATCATCATCATCATCACAATCGCCATCGTCACCATCACCATCATCATTCATTAACGACACATTAAATATCATCATCATCATCATCAATTTCACCATTATCTTCTTCATCGTTAGGATCATCATCATTACTATGATCTTTCATCATCATGCTCATCATCGTACATCTTCATTATCATCGTTGTTGATCATGCTTATCATCGTTCATCATCATCACAATCGCCATCATCATCATCACTATCATCATTCATTATCGACACATTGAATATCATCCTCACCAATACTATTCCTCATCCACAATATCATCATCATCATTATGAAGATCGTCCTCATCATCATCACTATCATCATTCATCATCATGCTTATCATCATCATCATGATCATCAACATTTATTGTAGTTCATCATCTTCATCATCATCATCATCATCATCATAAATGATCATCGTCATCCACAAAACAATTATCATCATCAAGTTGGGCAGAATTTTTTTCAAAAAAAAAAGTAAAAAAAAAATTGGCCAGAGTTGAATGATCTTCAAGTTTCATTTTATTATATTTCAATTGTAATATTTGAGTTGAGTTTGGGATCAATTGAAGTATGTTGAACAACTTGAGTTGGTTTTATCCTCTTGAATGAACTATGATGCATATGAATGATTTTCTTTCAAAGAAAGGTTAAGTTCAGTTTTAAGAACAATTCACATAAGTTTGTAATCCATTTATCCTTCTTGAATTCCTTTTGAGTGCCTTTTTTTTTCACCACTTAATAGTTGCTTGTCTTCTTTGAATTCTAGTTTGTCACAATTTTAATCCCTTTGAGTTTAGCTAATTTTTGTGATAAGAGTTTCTTGTTTGTCCCCAAAATTCCTATGTTTTGTCCATTCTTGAATTCTGGATGAGTTGAGTTTTTACCACATTGGAAACATCAAGGCCTCTAATTTTAAGTTGAATATGTGTCTTTTCTTCAAGGGTAAAGCAAGACCAAATTGAGTGACTAAGAGTGGTAAACACTTGGTGAGGAAGGAAGTAATTGGTTTTAATTGTGCTAACAATTTCTTGGTTTGCAAAGCATTCTTGGTTTAATTTAGTATGCAGCCCTAAGAAACAAATTTTGTTGACTTGGAGCTGAACTTGGAGAGGACTTGGACTTGAAGCTTGACTTGAAGAATTTACCAATTTGTAATAGATTAGGATTTCTCTTACTAGGACTTCCGTTTTGGTGTAATTTTAGAATTTGGTTGTAGTAGGGTTATAACATTATAATCCTTTTGATTTAGTTTGTACTTAGGAATTTTCCTTGTAATTTTGTCAGTAATTGTGTGTAAGTTCCAAGGCCTTTGTGTGGTTTTAAGGAGCCATAAAGGGGAGTCTAAGTGTGCTTGTTGAAAGGAGTAATAAGGGGGTTCCATAATTGCTAGGTTTACAACTTAGCCTATATGACTACTTGTTACTTATCTTTCCCTATCTTGGACCTTGGTTTGTGTAAGAAACCAATTAACTTTCTGCATTTTAATTTCTTAATTGTTCAAGTGTTTTATGTGGTAGGAATTTGTACTTAGAATATTTGTGATTTTCTTAATTGATTTGTTTCATATCTTGTGTCTTGAGTGGAGAGCATCATGAGTGAAAGTGATTATCCACCTAGCTTCAATAGGTTACAACTAGAAGCCCTTACCCAAACCTTTGAAAAAATGTTAAGAAAACAAAGTGAACAATTTGAAGACTGTTTGTATGAACTAGAAAAGAGGAATGAGACTTTGTTTAAAAAGAAACAAAATGAAGGGACTTGTAATTTTAAGAAAAACAAAAATAAAATTGATTCACCTAGGGAGGAACTTTCACAAGAAGAATTCTATGAATCCCCTAGAAGAAACCAAAGGAATAATCACAGGGGTGGGAATCAAGGTAGGCATGAGAGTGATAGGGAATCATCTAGGTCTCCACTTAGGGTTAGAAATTCAACTAGTAGTACGATCCATAGAAGTAGAGATAGACATTCCCCTAGCCATCATAGTCATAGAGCTTCTTCTAGAAATAACCATAGACATAGGGATGATTCTAGGATTAGGAATAGAGGTAGGAAAAAAAATGGAAACCAAGAAAGAATAGATGGAACCAAGTTTAGAATTCCAAAATTTCAAGGGTTAAATGACCCTGAAATCTACCTATCATGGGAGTTGAAGGTAGAGCGAATTTTCATGTGCTATGATATGAGGGAGGAACATAGGATAAAGCTAGCTAGTCTTGAATTTTCAGACTATGCTTTGATTTGGTGGGATAAGCTGGTGAAAGAGAGAGCAAGGTTTCATCCTATTAAGACTTGAGAAGAAATGAAAGCCATCCTTAGGAATAGGTATGTACCACCTCATTACCTTAGGGAGATTCATAATAGGCTCCAAAGATTAACCCAAGGTAATAGGACTGTTGATGAGTACTACAAAGATATGGAGGTAGCCATCATTAGAGCCAACATAAAAGAATGTGAGGAGGCTGGAATGGCAAGATTCCTTGAATGGCTTAAGGATAAGATTAGGGATGTTGTTGAACTCCACAACTATATGAGTTTGAATGAACTCTACCACCAAGCCCAAAAGGTAAAACAACAACTCCATAGAAAAGGTAAGAGTAGATACTCAACCTCAAAGCCTTCTTGGAAGGAAAATAAGAGGAAAGAAGGCCACAAGGATGTTCCTTTTAAGCCTAAAGATCCTAGGGAAATTAAAGATCCCAAGAAAGAAAAGACCAACACCCCATCCAATCCAATAAAAGAGGAATCATCCATTAAGTGTTTCAAGTGTTTGGGACGAGGGCACATTGCCTCTCAATGCCCTAACAAGAGGAGCATGATCCTTAGAGAGAATGGATAAGTCTCATGTTTGGAATCCTGAAGTGAAAAATCTAGCTCTAGTGCCACTAGCTCTTCTAGTGAAGAAGGATTAGAGTATGCCCCCGAAGGTGATCTTCTTGTGGTTAGGAGATTACTAGGAAGCATGGTCAAGGGGAAGATATTTTTCACACAAGAGAGCCAAAGTTCTTTGATTATAGAAAATATTTTTAAGATTAACACACCCCAAGGTGTATGATTGGGGGGAAGACATGTTCTTTGATTATAGATGGGGGAAGTTGCACCAACGTGGCTAGTGCTAGGCTAGTACAAAAGCTAAGATTAACTACTACCCCACATCCTAGGCCTTACAAGTTGCAATGGTTGAGTGACAATGGGACCTCTTAGTGGATAAGCAAGTCTTAGTTGCCTTTTCCATAGGTAGGTATCTTGACCAAGTAACTTGTGATGTTGTGCCTACTAAGCAATCATTCTCTTGGTTTTGATAGGAAAGTTCACCATGATGGGCTACTAATTCTTCTTCCAAAAGGTCACCTTCCCTGGCCCTAGTAAATCAAAAGGAAAAAGAAAAGAGAAAAGAAAAGAAGAGAATAATCTTAAGAGGTTGAGACATTCTGCATCAAAGAAGAAATTAGAAAACTCTTCTAGCTAGACAACCCATGTACTCCATATGTTTTATTTATTTCAAAGAATTCCGAAATGACTATGTACGGAATAGAGATATTCGAACCACCCAAGTAAAGAACAGTTACAAACAAGGAAGAAATAAATAGGTTTAAATAGGAAGCAATATAAAATAAACCAAATTTGATACCCGAATATTCGGTTTGATAACCTGCTACTAATTCTTCTTCCGCTTCTGGTAAATCAAAAGGTAATCTTTCACATTCTGCTAAAGAAGAAATTAGAAAAACAATGAAGCCTACAGGTTGCCGCCACAAATTCCATCCCCAAAAACCATATTTTGATTGTGCATCAATTATTTGCAAAGAGTATTGCTTAAATACTCAACCAAACCTTGAGTCTAGTGAACTTCAAGAACTTCTAGAAGAGTTCCAAGATGTATTCCCAAAAATGTTACCTCTAGGGTGCACCTGTAAGGGGTATTGAACATCAAAAAAACTTAGTGCCTAGTGTTCCTCAATTCCTTTCACCTATCATAAGGGTTGAAATGTTCTCCTTTACAAAGAGTAATCAAGAGATGGAACTCTAGCCTTCTACCAACATTTGGGGCACCATTGTTGCAAAATTTGTTGGAGATCATGGTCCTAGATTATCACCACTGTCTCATATGCTTCATAGTGATAGTCAATTCTCACATATTAAGGTCCTTAGCATGCTTCAAGCCTTGTTTTATGATAATGCATCTAGAATGCTTAATTTGTTAGTAATTACAAATATTCATTGCACTAAGATCTCTTTAGGGAAAAGAAAATGGATCAAAGCTCGTAGTTTACTCGGGACATGTTTGTTAATAACTACGAGCTTGCAGATTGAATCAACCTTATGTTCCTAGTCAAATTTGCTTTCCCATGTTTAGGACTATTTAAAAAATTGAAGAGGTTCATCTTTGATCCTGACATTCTCCATAATTTTCTTTCTTCCATAAACACATATACTTTTCTACTCTTATTTGTGTCCTTTGTTTTGCAGAAATTGCTGATTGTCATTCGAGGGCGAATGCTTTTAAGGGGGAGAGGAGATGTGAGCATGGAAATTGGCTATCAAGAAAAAAATTTTAGCTTAAGGATAATGAAATTGAAATTTTTTTAAAATTTAATTTGGTTGTAATTTCGTCTAAGCTGTAAAAGTGGGAATAACTTATTCCAACACGGAATAAGAATAGGTTATTTAGAATAGGAACAGGCTTAGGTTAAGAGCTTGGTTGGCTAAGGGCAGCCCAAACCCACAACCAAGCAGCCCCCTTCCTTTTTTCCTATAAATAAGGGCTTAATGTAAGCAAATGGTACCTTTGGTCATTTTATACTATTGGAATCCGAGAATTCCCTTGAGAGAGTAGCTTTCTCTTCTCTTTCTTCTCCTCTTGCTTGTTCTTGAGGTGAAGACCCCTTTCCTTATCATTGGAGCCTCCAATGTGGCGAAACTTGGCTTATCTTCCTAGCTTCCTCTAGCTAGTGGAGTGGTGCCTAGCTTAGGAACTATTTTTTTGCAATTTACATTCTATCATTTACCTTCTTGCAATTTACAATTTTGGTTCTCTTAGTTTGTCTTTAATTTTCAGCCCCTTTCCCCTTTAATTCTGGTCATTTTTGTTGATGATGAGAGTGATGATGATGATTTTTTTGTGGATGACGATGATGAAGATGATGGTGATTGTGATGATGATGATGATGATGATGATAGTGATGGTGAATTGCAAGAAGGTAAATGACCAGAATTAAAGACAAACTAAGAGAACCAGAATTGTAAATTGACCAAAATTAAAGGGGAAAGGGGTTGAAAATTAAAGCATAAACTAAGAACCAGGATTGTAATTTGCAAGAAGGTAAATGGTAGAATGTAAATTGCAGAAAAATAATTCTTAAGCTAGGCGCCACTCCACTAGCTAGAGGAAGCTAGGAAGATAAGCCAAGTTCCACCACATTGGAGGCTCCAATGATAAGGAAAGGGGGTCTTGACCTCAAGAACAAGCAACAGGAGAAGAAAGAGAAGAAAAAGTTACTCTCTCAAGGGAATTCTCGGATTCCAATAGTATATAATGACCAAAGGTGAAATTTGCTTACATTAGACCCTAATTTATAGAAAAAAAAAGGGGGGGCTGCTTGGTTGTGGGTGTCGCAACCGTAATTCCGACGAGATAACGAACTCGCTAAAATTTTGAAAATAATTTTTATGAATGTTATGTGGAGTTGCCACCAAATTTTTATTTAAGGAAAAATATTTGGAAAAAAACCGTGACTTGAGGAAGAGATTCGAAGTTCGGGAGTCGGTTACGAATAGGGAAGGTGTTAGGCACCATACTCGCCCGTTCCGAAGAACGGCACCCTAAAACTGAGTGTGTGATTTGAAAATTGTTTGATCCCTTTAATTAATGTGAAATAAATAACTTGATGGAGGTTAGCCTGGTAGGACTTGATCCTGCTCCTACATATTCCCCGGTGCAATGGGAAATTCAAGGCTTATGTAGTTCAGGTTGACTTGAAGGCTTGACCTTCAAATGGAGTTTAAATCGGAAAGCAAATGTTTTGTTGTTGTTTCTTTTGTTTGGAAATGCAATCCCAATCCATATATGCACAGGGTCCAAGACAACTACGGCTGCACTTGGACCCATACAAACCTCTAAACAACGAACAACAGAAAAAGCTACCAATTCGTTTTTAGGGCCCATTGCATGAGATTGAGGAATGCAAAAACAGGTTTTTATTTGTTTGAAAACAAGGGAAAGGAGGAGCAATCCCAATCCACATATGCACAGGGCCCAAGACAATAACGGCTGCACTTGGACCCATGCAGACCTCTAAACAACGAACAACAGGAAAAGCTGCCAGTTCGTTTTTAGGGCCCATTGCGTGAGATTAAGGAAAGCAAAAACATTTTTATTTAGTTGTTTTCTTGATTTGTAAATATCGGAAGCACGTGGGCTTAATCAGACACTTTTAGAGAAAAGGAATTGGTTGAAAAGAAATAGTTGACTCGAAATTTTATGGAAAATTAAACTAGATTTAGTTAAAGAAAGAGAATCTAAAAGAAATTGGGCTTGATTTGGGAAAAGGGTTTGATGTTATTTGAAAAAAAAACAACAACAAAAAAGAACTTAAAAAAATGGTTGGGGCTGATTTTCAAATATGAAAAGT
Source organism: Canavalia ensiformis (assembly GCA_026541065.1). NCBI lineage: Eukaryota > Viridiplantae > Streptophyta > Magnoliopsida > Fabales > Fabaceae > Canavalia > Canavalia ensiformis. Next base: position 459,128 of record JAMKYM010000332.1, on the reverse strand, counting down.
TGAGGGGTTAAAGTGCAATTTTGAAAATTTGAGGGGCTAAAGTGAAATTTTGAAAGGTTGAGGGGCTAAAGTGCAATTTTTGAAAAGTTGAGGGGCTAATTTGCAATTATAAAAAGTTAAGGGGCTCATTAACAATTTATGAAAGATTAAAGGGCTTATCGGCAATTATGAAAATCTTAAGGGATTAATTAATATTTTCCAAAAGGGGTTTTTCCCCATTGGCTTTTGTTAGCTTCTGCAAGGCAGCTTCTCGACGCGGAAATGCTCTACGTTGGCAAGGTAAGGCAGAGGAGGAATCAGGGGCAACATCCCTGAAAATTTCCTTATGAATCAAGAGCCCATCAAGGTAAGGAATTGGTTGAAAAGAAATAGTTGACTCAAAATTTTATGGAAAATTAAACTAGATTTAGTTAAAGAAAGAGAATCTAAAAGAAATTGGGCTTGATTTGGGAAAAGGGTTTGATGTTATTTGAAAAAAAAACAACAAAAAAGAACTTAAAAAAATGGTTGGGGCTGATTTTCAAATATGAAAAGTTGAGGGGTTAAAGTGCAATTTTGAAAATTTGAGGGGCTAAAGTGAAATTTTGAAAGGTTGAGGGGCTAAAGTGCAATTTTTGAAAAGCTGAGGGGCTAATTTGCAATTATAAAAAGTTAAGGGGCTCATTAACAATTTATGAAAGATTAAAGGACTTATCGGCAATTATGAAAATCTTAAGGGATTAATTAATATTTTCCAAAAGGGGTTTTTCCCCATTGGCTTTTGTTAGCTTCTGCAAGGCAGCTTCTCGACGCGGAAATGCTCTACGTTGGCAAGGTAAGGCAGAGGAGGAATCAGGGGCAACATCCCTGAAAATTTCCTTATGAATCAAGAGCCCATTACATCCCATGGCCTTGAATTTCTTACTCATGTAAAGGATATGGCTCCTTCCCTCCTCGGTAGCCCCATCCAACAGAGCATAAGCATTCACCACGAGGCTCTATTTTTCGGAGGAAAAATCTGGGATCGCAGCCTTGGCGTTCTCCAAGCGAGGGGGTTCCTTCGCAGCATGGCTCGTCTTCCCATCACACATGAGGCCCTTCACGAGTTCGGTGTCGTCCACAGTGTCGCCGAGCTTCTTCACGATCTGGACGTCGCGAAGGTCGGCCATGTCGGGCTTGGCAAGGTTGTCGGCGGAGAGGACGGGTTTGACGACGAAGGGAGCGAGGAACGTCAAGTGCTGGCTGCCATCCTTGCTATTGGAGGAAATGCTGGTGGATTTGACGAGGGAGTCGTGGTCGGAGAGCTCCTCGAAGACAGCCATGGCGGTGAAGACGTTGTCGGCTTCGTCGGGCCGACTGATTTGCAGGTATAGGCGGGGCTTAAGGGGAGTGCTCTGCACTTTATTTATTAAATTGGGATCCAAGCGTAAACAGGGGACTCGGGGTGACTCGCATTTTGCGTCACTTGATTCACAGGCCCACCATTATTCCCTTACCAAGCTAAATAAACACTCGGACCCCTGTTAATCTATTACAATAATGCTACCCTTACTATGATCCTGCATCTTTCGTTTGCGTTTGGTTCGGGTAAGCGTCCTAAATCGGAATCATGAGCATTTACAATATACCCCTTTACCCTTTCTCACCACAAGCACATCTAACACAAAGAAACCAGGATTTAAGAGCATAGATTAGAGCGACATTTTAAGAAATACTAACCTCCGCGGGGTGTTTACGATTCCCCTCCGATTGGACCTTTGGAGTCAGAAGGATCGTAGTAGGGTGATTGGAAATGCTTCTGCAATCAATCCGAATTCCTTGGAGGTGGCGTCTAAAGCCCTTTTCAGAGCTCTCTCCTTTTTTCTAACAATTAGGGTCCAGCCCCCTTAAATGTGACCCTTGAGGGCCTTTTATACCCCTTTTCTTTCTCCCCTGCATTTTCTGTATTTTGCCATTTATTCAGTATTTATTAGACTTTATTATTACTTTTATATTTTCAATTTTGATTGACCTTTGCTTTCAAATCTGTCTTTTATTTTTGCTTTTATGGTTTTATTTTTATTTTTGTTTTCATTTTTCGGATTTTTAGTTCCTTAATTTTCAGATTTTTAATTTTTTAATTTTTTTTTACTTTTCAAATTTTAGTTCTCTAATTTTTAGATTTTTAATTTTTTAATTTCTTTTTACTTTTCAAATTTTCAGTTCTTTAATATTTACCCTTTTTATTTCCTTTTTGTAATTTATTATTTGTTTATTATATCATTATTATTTATTTGCTTTTACCCTTCACTTTTTAATTTAATTTTTTTTAACTCTATTTTCAGATCTTTTTCTTGTTTTTATTTTTAACTCTTAAATTTCTTTTTCATATTTTTTAATTTTTATTTTATTATTTTGTTTTTAATTCCTCTTAATTTTTATTTTTTCATTTCTTTTCATTTTATTGTTATCTATTTATTATCTATTATTATTTTTTATTTATTTTTTATTATTTATTTATTGTTGCTTTTCCTTTAAACTTTACTTTGTATATTTTTGGCTTTTTGTTTACTACTATTATTATTCTCCGTTTTCTTTTTCTATGCGCGTTTTCGCTTTCTGTTTTATGCTTTTTCTTGTTTCTCTGTTTTCTCTGCTTTTCTTGATTGTTCACATAAATAAAATGAAGAATGGGGCCTCGGACATAATTGGTGTTTACAGTGGGTATGGGCTGCTCCAAGCCAACCAAGCCCTTAAGCTAAGCCTATTCCTATTCTAAATAGTCTAATCTTATTCCATGTTGGAATAAACTATCCCTAATTTTACAAGTTAAGAAAAATACAATCAAATTGAAATTACTAATTTCAGACTTATTTTAACTACAGTTTTAAATGGATCACCATTTTTTATATTGACGTTATAAGGAATATTTTTCTTTCTACCAGTGAAGTAATTAAAATAACTTTCAACATCCTCACATTCAAGTAGTTTTCATGCATTTATAATATAGTATATTCATAAAATATCATATTTTTATATGGTTTTTTTATATTAAAATAATTATATTTTAAAAAATAGGCATAAACAAAATATTTGAAAGATGTAAGATAGTAAATTGTTTATTTTAATGAAAAATATTTTAATTTAATATTTTTAAACAAAATATAAAAAGTAATAAATTAATATAACTTCAACATTTTAATTATTTATTCTGATTGTAAGATAGCTTATAATATTCTTATTTTGAAATCATAAGTTTTTCTTTTTAAATTTTTTTTAAACAACCCTGAAAATAGTTTAATTACACATATAAAAAAAAAGCATATTATATTATTTATTATCCAAAATATATAGGATCTTAAATAAATAATAAGTTATTTTAAAACATTACATTTCTTAAAAAAAATTATCTTTTAAAAGAGTTCTATCATATATATATCAACGGTAAAAGAATGCTATGTATTTTTTTCATGCAAAGGATGTTGTTAAACATCATCACTAAGAAGTAATTTTACTATGTTTGTAGCATTGTTGATTGAAAAAATATTATATTCGTATGTCCTAACATAATAATGAAGTAATAAATTTCTTAAAATTTGGTTTATATGGATGGTCTTAAAAGCATAGGGAAAAATCATAAATTTTTTCTTTTACTTAACTATATTTTAATTAATATTTGTAAATTAAAGATAAAAATATTAAATTATTATAAATTTTGATATATGCATTAATTTTTAATATTATAAAATAATATATAATATTTTTAATTTAAAAATTTAAAATTTTTTATTTTTTACTTTCTAAATAATTTTTAAAATAATGTAATCAAATATATAAAATAATACCATATATTATACTACTATTACATAAATATATAAGATGAAATTATATATGATGCTAAATAAATTATAACCTATACTAAAATTGGATATTTATTAAAAAGTTAGATTTTTTAATGATTACTATTTTTTATATCAACTTCATAAGGTATATTTTTTCTTTCAACTAATGAGGTGGTTAAAATAAGTTTCAACATCCTTATATTCAAGTAATTTTTATGCATTTGCAATATAGTTTATTCTCAAAATATCATGTTTTTATACCTCTCCTTGATAATAAAATAATTAATTTCTCAAAATTAGGCTGAAAAGAAAGATTTTAAAGAAAAAGTTAGAGGAAGATAGTAAATTTTTTACTTCAAAGAAAAATATTTTAATTTAATATTTGTAAATAAAATTAATAAATTAATATAAATTCAAAATTTTAAATATTTATTATGATTATAAAATAATACATAATATTCTTAATTTGAAATCATAAATTTCTTTTTTTTTAGTTTTCTTTTAAACAATCCATAAAATAGTTTAATCAAAATATAAAATAATAACATATATTAAAGTACTATTATGTAAATATATACGATGAAATTATATAAGATGTTAAATAAACTATAAACTATAAACTATACTAAAATTAGATATTTATTAAAAATTAATTTTTTAATGATTACAAATTTTTATATCAATGTTAAAAGGAATTTTCTTCTCTCTAATAATGAAATGGTTAAAATATATTTCAATCGTCACATCCAAGTAGTTTTCTTTCGTTTGACATATAGTTTATTCATAAAAAAAATCCTGTTTTTATAATCTTCCTTGATAATAAAGTAATTAATTTTTTAAAAATAGGTTGAAAAGAAAATTTTTAAAGAGAAGTTAGGAGAAGAGAGTAAATTTTTTTATTTTAAATAAAAATATTTCAATTGAATATTTTTAAATAAAATATCAAAATTAAAATAACTTCAACAAATTAATTATTTAATATGATTGTAAAATAATATATAATATTCTTAATTTGAAAATTCATAAATTTTTCTTTTTTTAATTTTCTTTTAAATAATCCTCAAAATAGTTTAATCTAATATAAAATTTTTAATTTTCTTTTAAATAATCCTCAAAATAGTTTAATCTAATATAAAAAATAAAAATAAGATATTATGTTATCTATCATCCAAGTATATATGATCTCAAATAAGCTATTTGAAAAATTTTCTGTCTCTTAAATAAAATATTATCTTTTAAATAAATTGTATCATGTATATAAAAAATAATAGAATCCTATATATTTTTTTTGCATACAATGTTGTTAAAAAGTATTTCAACATCTTTACCAACAAATAATTTTAATGTCTTTGTAGCGTTGATTGAAAACATGTTATATTTTTATATTTTAACTTAATAATGAAGTAATAAATTTCTAAAAAATTGTTTTAAATGGATGGTCTTAGAAGCAGATGAAAAAAATGAAAAAAATTTTTAATTAAATTTATTTTTGACTACAATTTGTAAATAAAAGATCAAAATATTGAATTATTATAAATTTTGATATATGAATTATTCTTTAATATTATAAAATAATATATAATATTTTTAATTTAAATTTTAAAATTTTTATTTATTTTTTACTTTCTAAATAATATTTAAAATAATTTGATCAAATATATAAAATAATAACATATATTATATTACGTATTATGTATATATACAATAAAATTATATAAGATGTGAAATAAATTAGAAGATAGTAAATTTTTTATTTTAAACAAAAGTATTTTAATTTATTATTTTTAAATAAAATATAAAAGTTAATAAATTAATATAAATTCAACAAATTAATTATTTATTATGGTTGTAAAATAATATATAATATCCTACATTTAAAATCATATGTTTTTCTTCTTTTAATTTTCTTTTAAACAATCCTCAAAATAGTTTAATCAAGCATATAAAAAATAGCATATTATATTATCTATCATCTAAATATATATAATATTAAATAAATCATAAGGTATCTTAAAATTTTACATTTTTTAAAAAAATATTATCTTTCAAATTAGTTTTATCATATATATCAACCATAATAGGATGCTATGTATTTTTTTCTTAGAAATGATGTTGCTAAAAAATAGTTCAACATTTTCATCAAAAAATAATTTTAATGCCTTTGTAACATTGTTGATTTAAAAAATATTACATTTGTATATCTTAACTTATTACTGGAATAATAAATTTCTCAAAAATTGTTTTAAATGGATAATCTTAAAAATAGAGGGAAAATGATATATTTTTTTGTTTTAATTAAATATATTTTAACTAAAATTTGTAAATAAAAAACAAAAATAATAAATTATTATAAATTTTGATATATTAAATATTTTTTAATATTATAAAATAATATATAATATTTTTAAATAAAATTTTAATTTATTTTTTACTTTTTAAATAATGTTTAAAATAGTTTAATCAAATATATAAAATAATAACACATATTATACTATGTATAACATAAATATATGCAATAATATTATATAAGATGTTAAATAAATTATAAACTATACTAAAATTTGATATTTATTAAAAAAAGATTAATATTTTTAATGATTTCCATTTTCTATATAACATTAAGCGGAAAATATTTCTTTATACTAATAAAATGATTAAAATATGTTTCAAAATCCTCACATTCAAGCAATTTTCATGCATTTTTAATATAATTTATTCATAAAGTACCATGTTTAAGTACCCTTCTTTGATAATAAAATAATTAATTTTCAAAAAATAGACTGAAGAGAAAATTTTAATGAAGTAAGAAAAAGATAGTAAATTTTTTATGTTCAAAAAAAATATTTTTAATTACAATATATCAAAATTAATAAATTAGTATAACTTCCAAATTTTAATTATTTATTATGATTGTAAAATTATATATAATATTCCTAATTTGAAATTAGAAGTTTTTCTTTTTTAATTTTATTTTAAACAATGCTTAAAAAGTTTAATCAAACATATAAAAAAAACAAATTATATTATCTATCACCCCAAATATATTCGATCCTAAATAAATGATAAGCTATCTTAAAATTTTACATCTCTTAAAAAATTATTATCTATTAAACGGGTTCTATCATATATATCAACGGTGATAGGATACTATGTATTTTTTTACCTAGAAATGATTTTGTTAAAAATATTTCAACATCTTCACCAAGAAGTAATTTTACTATCTTTCTAACATTGTTGATTGAAAAAATAATATATTTGTTCATCCTAACTTAATAATGAAATAATAAATTTCTCAAAAATTGGTTTATATCAATGGTCTTAAAAGCATAGGGAAAAATCATAAATTTTTTGTTTTGCTAAAATATATTTTAATTAAGATTTTTAAATTAAAGATAAAAATATTAATTATTATAAATTTTAATATATGAATTATTTTTTAATATTGTAAAATAATATATAATATTTTGAATTTAAAATTTAAATTTTTTTTTTATTTTTTTATTTTCTAAATCATGTTTAAAATAGTTTAATCAAATATATAAAATAATAACACACATTATACTGTTATTATGTAAATATATACGATAAAATTGTATAAGATGTTAAATAAACTATAGCTATACTAAAGTATGATATTTATTAAAAAATTAATTTCTTTAATGATTATCATTTTTTATATTAACGTTAAAAGGAATATTTTTTTCTTTTTACTAATGAAGTTGTTAAAATATGTTTCAACATCCTCATATTCAAATAATTTTCATACATTTGCAATATAATTTATTCACAAATTATCATATTTTTATATCTTTCTTTGATAATAAAGTAATTAATTTATCAAAAATAGGCTGAAAAGAAAGATTTTAAAGAAAATGTTAAAAGAAGATAGTAAATTTTTTATTTCAAATAAAAATAATTTAATTTAATTTTTAAATAAAATATAACAGTTAAAAAATTAATATAACTTCAACATTTTAATTATTTATTTTTATCGTAAAATAATATATAATATTCTTAATTTGAAATCATAAGCTTTTATTTTTTTAATTTTCTTTTAAACTGTCCTTAAAATAGTTTAATAAAAAATATAAAATAATAACATATAATAAAAAAATATTATGTAAATATATATTATGAAATTCTATAAGATGTTAAATAAACTATATTAAATTTTTTATTCTTTTTTCAAATGAACTTTATAAGGAATATTATTTCTTTATACTAATGAAATGGTTAAAATATGTTTCGAAATTCTCACGTTTGTAAACACTGAATTATGTCCGAGGATAAATTTAAAATTCAAAATAAATTATTTTGTTTTTTATTCTAAAATCAAAAATTAACAAAAAATAGAATAAAAAAAGAAAGAAAAAGAAAATTTTTAATTAAAAATTTAATTAGAAAGTTAGTTGGATTAGTTAACGACAGTTAAGAATTAGTTAGAAAAAATGGAAAAAATAAAAAAATAAAATGAAAGAAAAATAAAAATAAAGAAAATAATAAAAAGAAAACAAAAAAAGAGAAAAATCAAAAAACAAAACGCGGAAGTCCTGCCAAATTTTTTCCTTTCTTTTTTAGAAATTTTATCTATAATTAAGGACTTTCATTTAGTTCAAAGGAGACTTCTTCACTTCTAAAAAAAATATTAGAATTTCTAAGAAGGGAGAGAGAAAGGAGCACTCTAAGTCATTGAAAGGGGGTTTTCATATATTTTCTAAGAGGAGCACCTAAGAGACTCTTTACTTCTACATCCAATTCGGCACCTCCTTGGCCTCCATGGAACCAGTTATTCATCATGTTCCAAGGTTCTATCAAGTGGCATTCAAGAACATCAATGGAGGTTAGATCCAGCATTTATTTCACTTAATTTTCTTGCTTCTTCTCGAATTTCCGAGTTCATCTTCGTCTCTGTTTTCATTTTCATTTTTGATTGGTCAAATGATCTCCGATTTTGGTGATTTTTATTGTGTTCTCTTTTTCTTTCTCTCTAGTTTCTGGAATGATATTATTTGTCTAATTTGGATCTGAAATAAAATTTCTATGACCTGATTATTGAAGGATGTTTGTCTTGGTGTGCAAATGAACCTAGCTTATTTGATTTGTGCATACCTTGCTCATTTCTGGTCTGATTTTTGTCAAATTTATTTTGTTTGATTTCTATGATCCATATCTTTCACTTTTATGGCTTTAATTTTTCATATCTACCAAAAAATATTTTCCAAAAATTCTGAGATTTGAATTCAAATTTTGGCGCCAAATTTTCGATTTCATCTTCGTCTCCGTTTTCCGTTTTCATTTTTGATCAGTCAAATGATCTTAGATTTTGGTTATTTTTGTTGTGTTCTCTTTGTATTTCTCTCTAGTTTGTGGAATGATATTATTTGTGTAATTTGGATCTGAAATGAAATTTATATTGCCTAATTACTGAAGCATGTTCGTCTTGGTGTACAAATGAACCTAGCTTGTTTGATTTGTGCATACCTTACTCATTTCTGGTCTGATTTTTGTTAAACTTGTTTTGTTTGATTTCTATGATTCATATATTTCATTTGATCAGTTTTTAATTTTTTAGATCTCTGAAAAAATATTTTTGAAAAATTCTGAGATTTGAATTCAAATTTTGGCGCCAAAATCTCTTGTGTCTTTGAAGTTCTTTTGTAGATCTTGTTCTTTTAACCTTGTTTATGTATTATTTTTCATGTGTTGATCCTTCTATATGTATTTCTTTCTAATTTTTTTGTGTTTGTATGTCCTCCTTTGAAAAAAAAAATTCCTAAGAGTGCATAACCATGCGCATGCATGCTATATGTGAAGTCTAGCTTAAGTGATGCATGATTAAGTCATTAAACCTAAAGAGTTAAGTGTATGCTTGAATAAAATAAAAAAAATACTTTATTCTTACCTTTGAATCTTATGACCTAAGCTAGATTGGAGACAATTGAACAAGGAACATCAATGGATGTTAGATCCAGCTTTTATTCTGCTTAATTTTCTTTCTTTTTCTTGAATTTTCGAGTTCATCTTCAACTTCATCTCTATTTTCAATTTCTCCTAAACTGTGCAATGGATTCTAACACGAACAAGTAGCATTCTCTACTATTTCATGTTCTAAATCGTGCAAATTCAAACATGGCTTACGACGGTTTGAATTTTGCAAGCACGTTTGTTTCCAAAAAATCATTGCTTTTCTAAAAACGTCTATTTTAATATTTCTTCAATTGTGCAAACGGATTCTAGCATAAACAAGTAGCAATCTCTACTGTTTCTTGTTCTAATTCGTGTAAATTCAAACACGGCTTACGGACGTTTGAATTTTGCAAGCACATCTGTTTCCTAAAAAATGCTTGTTTCATTTCCTTCTAAATTGTCCAACGAATTCTAACACGAACAAGTAGCATACTCTGTTTCGTGTTCCAATTCGTGCAAATTCAAACACGGCTTACGACGGTTTGAATTTTGCAAGCACGTCTGTTTCCAAAACATCATTGCTTTCCTAAAAACGTCTATTTTAATATTTCTTCAATTGTGCAAACGGATTTTAACACGAACAAATAGCATTGTCTACTGTTTCGTGTTCTAATTCATGCAAATTTAAACACAGCTTACGATGATTTGAATTTTGCAAGAAGTTACAAGAAGATAGTAAATTTTTTATTTTAAGGAAAAATATTTTAATTTAATATTTTTAAACAAAATATCAAAATTAAAATAACTTCAATAAATTAATTTTTTAGTATAATTTTAAAATAATATATAATATTCTTAATTTGAAATCATAAGTTTTTCTTTTTTAAATTTTCTTTTAAACCATCCTTAAAATAGTTTAATCAAATATATAAAAGAAAAAAAGAATATTATATTATCTATCATCCAAATATACATGATCTTAAATAAATCATAAGCTATCTTAAAATTTTACATTTCTTACAAAAAAAATATTATCTTTTAAATGAATTCTTTCATATTTATCAATGACAATAGGATGCTATTTATTTTTTTCATACAAATGATGTTGTTAAGAAAATTTTCAACATATTCACCAACAAGTAATTTTAATGTCTTTGTAGCATTGTTCATTTAAAAAGGTTATATTTATATATTGTAACTTAATAGTGAAGTAAAAAAAATTTCACAAATTGTTTTAAATGGATGATCTTAAAAGTAGAGGAAAAAATGATAATTTTTTTATTTAAAGATATTTTAACTACAAGTTGTAAATAAAAGATAAAAATAAATTATTATAAATGTCAATATATAAATTATTCTTTAATATTATAAAATAATATATAATATTTTTAATTTAAAATTTAATATTTTTATTTATGTTTTAGTTTCTAAATAATGTTTCAAATAGTTTAATCAAATGTATACAATAATAACATATATTAAACTACGTATTATATAAATAGATACAATAAAACTATATAACATGTTAAATAAACTTTAAGCTATGCTAAAATTTGGTATTTAATAAAAAATATTATTTTTTTATGATTACCATTATCTATCTTAACATTAAATGGAAATTTTTTATTATACTAATGAAATGTTTAAAATATGTTCAACATCTTTACATTCAAGTAATTTTCATATATTTACAATATAGTTTATTTATAAAATATCATGTTTTTATATCCTTCTTTAATAATAAAGTAGTTAATTTATCAAAAATAGGCTTAAAAGAAAGATGTTAAAGAAGTAAGAAAAAGAAGACAATAAACTTTTTATTTTAAAGAACAATATTTTAATTTAATAATTTTAAATAAAATATCAAAATTAAAATAAGTTCAAAAAATTAATTATTTATTATGATTACAAAATAATATATAATATTCTATTTTTAAAATCATAAGTTTTTATTTTTTTAATTTTATTTTCAAAAGTCCTTAAAACTACCCATATAAAATAATCTTTGAGAAATTTATTACTTCATTATTAAATTAAGGTATAAAAATATAAATTTTTTGAATCAGCTACAAAAAAAATAAAATTACTTTTTGGTGAAGATGTTGAAATATTATTTAACAACATTATTTTTATGAAAAAAAAAAGAGAGCATCCTTTTATTATTGATATACATAAAAGAATTCATTTAAAAGATAATATTTTTTTTAAAGATATAAAGTTTTTAGATAACTTATGATTTATTTAAGATCATATATATTTGGATGGTAGATAATATATGATATTCTTTTTATTTTATATATTTAATTAAATTATTTTAAGGATTTTTTAAAAAAAAATTAAAAAAAAACTTATGATTTCAAATTAAAAATATTATATATTATTTTATAATCATACTAAATAATTAATCTGTTGAAGTTATTTTAATTATTTAATAATATTAAATTAAAATATTTTTTAAAATTAAAAAATTAACTATCTTCTTCTAACTTTTTTAAAATATTTCTTTTTAACCGGTTTTTGGTTAATTAATTACTTTAGTATCAAGGAATGGTATAAAAAATAATAATTTATTAAATAAATTGTATTATAAATGCATGAAAATAACTTGAATGTGAGGATGTTGAAACATATTTCAACCACTTCATTACTATAAAGAAAAAATATTCTTATATGATTGATATAGAAAATGGTAATCTTTACGAAAATTATCATTTTTTAATAAATATCAAATTTTATTTTAGCTTATAATTTAATGTAGATCTTATATAATTTTATCTTATATATTTACATAATAGTAGTATAATATATGTTATTATTTTATATATTTGATGAAATTATTATAAATATTCTTTAGAAAGTAATAAGTAAATAAAAATTTTGAATTTTAAATTAAAAATACTATATTATTTTATAATATTAAAGAATAGTTCATATATAAAAATTAATAATAAATTTTTAATTTTATCTTTTTTTGAAAAATTTTAATTAAAAATATTTTATTAAAACATAAAATTTATCATTTTTCCATCTACTTTTAAGATCGTACATATAAAATAATGTTTAAAAAGTTTATTACTTCATTATTAAGTTAAGATATATAAATATAAAATTTTTGAATCAACAATGTTATAAAAATATTAAAATTATTTTTTCATGATGTTGAAATATTTTTTAACATTATTTGTATGAAAAAAAATACATAGCTCCTATTATCGTTTATGTATATGATAGAATTTATTTAAAAGATAATATTTTTGTTAGAGATGTAAAATTTTAAGATAGCCTGTTATTTATTTAAGATCATATATTTGGGTGATAGATACTAAAATATATTTTTTTTATGTCTGATTAAACTCTTTTAAGGGTTGTTTAAAATAAAATTAAAAAAAGAATTTATGATTTCAAATTAAGAATATTATATATTATTTAACAATCATAATAAATATTTAATTTGATGAAGTTATTTTAATTTTGATATTTTATTTAAAATTATTAAATTTAAATTTTTTTAAAATAAAAATTTACTTTCTTCTCTTAACTTCTTCTTTAAAATCTTTTTTTTAACTTATTTTTGAGAAATTAATTCCTTTATTCTCAAGGAAAGATATAAAAACATGATATTTTATATAAATAAACTTTATGTCAAATACATGACAACTACTACTTGAATGTGAGGATGTTAAAACATATTTTACTCACTTCATTATTATAAATAAAAAATATTTCTTTTAATGTTGATATAGAAAATGGTAATAATTAAAAATATTTCTTTTAATGTTGATATAGAAAATGGTAATAATTAAAAAAATTATCATTTTTAATAAATATTAAATTTTATTATAGCGTATAATTTAATTTAGATCTTATATAAGTTTATCGTGTAAATTTACGTAATATGAAGTAGAATATATGTTAGTATTATATATATTTGATGAAACTATTTTAAACATTATTTTAAAACTAAAAATAAAGAAAAATTTAAAAAGTTTATCTAAAAATATTATATATTGTTTTATAATTTTAAAAAATTATTAATATATCAAAATTTGTAATAATTTACTATTTTTATCTTTTATTTAACAATTTTAGTTAAAACATATTAAATTAAAACAAAAAATGTACCATTTTCCCTTTGCTTGTAAGATCATCCATTTAAAACAATTTTGGAAAAATTTATTACTTCATTAATAAGATAAGATATACAAATATAAAATTTTTGAATCAAGAATGCTACAAAAATATTAAAATTACTTTTTGGCTAAGATGTTGAAATATTTTTTAAGATTTTATAAAATAATATATAATATTTTTAATTTAAAATTTAAAATTTTTATTTTTTTTACTTTCTAAATGATAACATATATTATACTAATATTACATAAATATATAACATGAAATTATATAAGATGTTAAATAAATTATAAGCTATATTATAATTCGATATTTATTAAGAAAATATCTTTTTAATAATTATTATTTTTTATATCAACGTTATAGGAAATATTTTATCTTTCTACTAGTGAAGTGATTAAAATATGTTTCAATATCCTCACATTCAAGTAATTTTCATGCATGTGCAATATAATTTATTCATAAAATATTATATTTTTATACCCTTCCTTGATAATAAAGTAATTAATTTTTCAAAAATAGACTAAAAAAAGATTTTAAAGAAGTTAGAAAAAGATAGTAAATTTTTTATTTTACAAAAAAATATTTTAATTTAATATTTGTAAATAAAATATAAAAGTTAATCAATTAATATAACTTCAACATTTTAATTCTTTATTATGATTGTAAAATAATATGTAATATTTCTAATTTGAAAGCTATCTGAAAGGATTGTTTAAAAGAAAATTAAAAAAATATATGATTTCAAATTAAAAATATATTATACTATTTTATAATATAATAAATAATTAAAATGTTGAAGTTATATTAATTTATTAATTTATTAATTTTATTTAAAAATATTAAATTAAAATATTTTTTAAATAAAAAATTTATAATTTTATTTTAACTTTTTTTTTAAATCTTTCTTTTCAGCCTATTTTTGAGAAACTAATTACTTTATTATTAAGTAACGATCTAAAAATATGATGATTTATTTATAAACTATATTGCAAAATGCATGAAAACTACTTGAACGCTAAGATGTTAAATCATATTTTAACCATTTCATTAGTAGAAAGAAAAAAAAAATTCTTCTAATATTGATATAAAAATGGTACTCATTAAAAAAATAAATATCTTTTTAATAAATATCCAATTTTAGTTTAGCTTAGAATTTATTTAACATCTAATATAATTTTATCGTATATATTACGTAATAGTAATATAATATATCTTATTATTTTATATATTTGATTAAACTATTTAAAATATTATTTATAAAGAAAAAAATAAATAAAAATTTTAAATTAAAAATATTATATATTATCTTATAATATTAAAGAATAATTCACATATCAAAATTTATAATAATTTAATAATTTTATCTTTCATTTACAAATTTTAATGAAAATATATTTAATTAAAATTAAAAAATTTCAATTTTTCCATCTGCTTTTAAGACCATTCTTATAAAATAATTTTTGAGAAATTTATTATTTCATTATTAAGTTAAGATATAAAAATATAAATTTTTTGAATCAACTACAGAGATAATAAAATTACTTTTTGGTGAAGATGTTGAAATATTTTTAAAAAACATTATTTTTATGCAAAAAAAATAGAGATGATCCTATTATCATTGACATATATAAAAGAATTAATTTAAAAGATAATATTTTTTAAGAGATATAAAGTTTTTAGATAACTTATAATTTATTTAAGATCATATATATTTGAATGGTAGATAATATACGATATTTTTTTCTTTTATATATTTAATTAAATTATTTTAAGGATTTTTTAAAAGAAAATTAAAAAAAACTTATGATTTCAAATTAAATTATTATATATTATTTTATAATCATACTAAATAATTAATTTATTGAAGTTAATTTAATTATTTAATAATATTAAATTAAAATATTTTTTTAAATTAAAAAATTAACTATCTTCTTCTAATTTCTTTAAAATATTTCTTTTCAACCTATTTTTGGATAATTAATTACTTTATTATCAAAGAATGTTATAAAAATATGATAATTTATTGAATAAACTATATTACAAATGCATGAAAATAACTTGAATTTGAGAATGTTAAAACATATTTTAACCACTTCATTAGTATAAAGAAAAAATATTCCTTTTAAGGTTGATATAGAAAATGGTAATCTTTAATAAAATTATCACTTTTTAATAAATATAAAATTTTATTATAACTTATAATTTTAATTTAATTTAGATCTTACATAATTTTATCTTATATATTAACATAATAGTAGTATAATATATGTTATTATTTTATATATTTGATTAAACTATTATAAACATTCTTTAGAAAGTAAAAAGTAAATAAAAATTTTAAATTTTAAATTAAAAAATATTATATTATTTTATAATATTAAAGAATAGTTTAGATATCAAAATTTATAATAATTTTTTAATTTTATCTTTTATTGAAAAATTTTAATTAAAATATATTTTATTAAAACATAAAATTTATTATTTTTCCATCTACTTTTAAGTCCGTCCATATAAAATAATATTTGAAAATTTTATTACTTCATTATTAAGTTAAGATATACAAATATAAAAAATTTTAGTTAACAATGTTACAAAGATAAAATTATTTTTTCATGAAGACGTTGAAATATTTTTTAGTATCATTTGTATGTAAAGAAATTACTTTATTGTGAAGGAAGGGTAAAAAAAAAATTTATGAATAAACTATATTGTAAATACATGAAAATTACTTGAATGTGAGGATGTTGAAACATATTTTAAACATTTCATTAGTATAGAAAAAAAATTTTCCATTTAATGTTGATATAGATAATGATAATCATTAAAAAATCAATATTTTTTAATAGATATCAAATTTTAACATAGCTGAAAATTTATTTAACATCTTATATAATTTTATTGTATATAATTATATAATAAGTTGTTTCGTATATGTTATTATTTTATATATTTGAATAAACTATTTTAAACATTATTTAGAAAGTAAAAAATAAATAAAAATTTTAAATTTTGAATTAAAATTATTATATGTTATTTTATAATATTACAAAATAATTTATATATCAAAATTTATAATAATTTAATACTTTTATCTTTTATTTACAAATTTTAGTTAAAACATATTTAGTTAAAAAAATTTTTTTTTCAACTTTAAACACTATCCATTTAAAATAATTTTTGAGAAATTTATTATTTCATTATTAAGTTAAGACATACAAATATAACATTTTTTTCAATCAAAAATGCTACAATGACATTATAATTACTTGTTGATGAAGATGTTGAAATACTTTTTAACAACATCATTTGTATGCAAAAAATATATAAAATTCTATTATCGTTTATATATATATAATATAATTCGTTTAAAAGAAAATATTTTTTTAGGAGATGTAAAGTTTTTAGATAACTTATAATTTATATAAAATTATATATATTTCAATGATAGATAATATAATATCTTCCTTTTCTTTTATATATTTGATTAAACTATTTTAAACATTGTTAAAAAGAAAATTAAAAAAAAAACTTATGATTTAAATTTAAGAATATAATATATTATTTTACAATCATAATAAATAATTAAAAATTTTAAGTTATATTAATTTATGACATTTTATATTTTGTTTAAAAATATTAAATTAAAATATTTTTATTTAAAAAAAATTTACCATGTTTTTGTTACTTCTTTAAAATATTTCGTTTATGCCTATCATTTAAAAATTAATTAGTTTATTATTAAAGAATGGTATAAAAATATAATATTTTATAAATAAACTATATTACAAATGCATAAAAATTACTTGAATGTGAAGATGTCAAAACATATTTTAAACACTTCATTAGTATAAAGAAAATTTTTTTCATTTAATTTGATATAGATAATGGTAATCATTAAAAAAATAATATTTTTTAATAAATATCAAATTTTAGCAGAGCTTAAACTTTATTTAAAAACTTATAAATTTTTATTGTATATATTTATAGAATAAGTAGTTCAATATTGTTATTATTTTATATATTTGAATAAACTATTTTAAACATTATTTAGAAAGTAAAAAATAAATAAAATATTTAAATTTTAACATAAAAATATTATATGTTTTTTTATAATTTAAAAATAATTCATATATCAAAATTTATAATAATTTAATATTTTATCTGTTATTTGCAAATTTTAGTTAAAATATATATAATTAAAAAAATTTATCATTTTTCCCCTACTTTTAAAACCATCCATTAAAAATAATTTTTGAGAAATTTATTTGTTCATTATTAAGTTAAGATATACATATATAACATATTTTAAATCAACAATGCTACAAAGACATTAAAAGTACTTGTTGGTGAAGATGTTGGAATACTTTCTAACAACATCATTTATATAAAAGAAATATACTATTCTATTATAGGATTCATTTAAAAGATAATATTTTTTTAAAGAGATGTAAAGTTTTAAGATAAGTTATTATTTACTTAAAATCATATATATATTTGGATGACAGATAATATAATATATATTTTTTAATATGTTGGATTAAATTATTTTAAGGAATTTTAAAAGATATAGGATGAATAGAATACAAACTTGTATGAATTGTTCTTAAAACTGAACTTAACCTTTCTTTGAAATAAAATCATTCATATGCATCATGGTTCATTCAAGAGGATAAATTCAACTCAAGTTGTTCAACGCACTTCAATTGATCCCAAACTCAACTCAAATATTACAATTGAAATATAATAAAATGAAACTCAAAGATCATTCAATTCTGGCCAATTTTTTTTTTTACTTTTTTTTTTAAAAACATTCTGCCCAGCTTTCTTTTCACATTTTTTTTCAATTTTTCATCATTACTATAATCATTCATTATCGACACATTGAATATCATCGTCATCATCATTTCTATTCGTCATCATCATCGTCATCATCATCATCGCTTTCATCATCCATCATGATGCTCATAATCGTTCATCATCATGCTCATTATCATAATCACCATCATCATCATCATCATCATCATCATCATCATCATCATCATCACTATCATCATTCATCATCATCATTATCATCATCATCATATCATCATATCATCATCATCATCATCATCATCATCATCTTCATCATTGTAACCCTCAACATCATCATAAATCATTATCATCATCCATAAAAAAATCATTATCATCAATGTTTACCATAGTTCATCTTAATTGTCATCATTATCAAGATCATCATCATCACCATAACAATCATCATTCATCATCATGCTCATCATCATTCAACATCATCATCATCACAATTTCCATCATCACTATCACTATCATCATTCATTATCAACACTTTGAATATCATCATGATCATCAATTTGATTCGTCATCCTCAACATCATCATCATCATCATCATCATCATCATCATCATCATCATCATCATCATCATCATCATCAAGATCATCATCATCAATATCACTATCATCATTCATCATCATGCTCATGATCGTTCATCATCATCATCATCATCATCATCATCATCATCATCATTGTTACCCTCAACATCATTACAAATTATCATCATCATCATCACTATTATCATGCTCACCATCATTCATCATCATCATCATCATCATCATCACAATCAACATTATTACCATCACTATCATCATTCATTATCGATACATTGAATATCATCATCATCATGATCAATCCTTTTCGTCATCGTCAACATCATCATTATCATCATTCACCATCATGCAAATCACCATTGTTCATCATCATCATCGTAACCCTAAACATCATCATAAATCATCATCGTCATCATCATCATCATCATAATCATCATGCTCATCATCGTTCATCATCATCATCATCGTCGTCACCCTCAACATCATCATAAATCATCATCGTTCATCATCATCATCATCATCATCATCATCACAATCACCATCATCACCATCAGTCCTATTTGCCATCCTCAACATCATCATCATCCCTATACTCATTCACTATCATGCTGATCATCGTTCATCATCATCATCATCACAATCACCGTCATCACCATCAGTCCTATTTGCCATCCTCAACATCATCATCATCACTATACTCATTCATTATCTTGCTGATCATCGTTCATCATCGTTCATCATCATCATCCATAAAAAAAATCATCATCATCATCAACGTCCATCATCATGATCATCATCGTCACTCACATCATCATCATGAATATCGCCATCATCACCATCACTATCATAATTCATTTTTTCGATATATTGAATATCATCATGATCAATACTATAAGTCATCCTCAACATCATCATCATCATCATCAAGATCATCGTCATCATCGTCACTATCTTCATTCATTATCATGCTCATCATCATTATTCATTATTGACACCTCAAATATCGTCAACATCATCAATCCTATTCGTCATCCTCAACATCATCATCATCATCATCATGCTCATCATCATCATCATCGTTATCATCATGTCATTGCTCATCATCATCATCATTGTTATCATCATGTCATTTCTCATCATCATCATCATCATCACAATTTCCATCATCACCATCACTATCATCATTCACTATCGACACATTCAATATCATTGTCATTATCATTAAACCTATTTGTCATCCTCAACATCATCATTATTATTATCACTATCATGATTCATCATCATGCTCATCATCGTTCATCTTCGTCATCATCATCACAATCGCCATCGTCACACTCACTATCATCATTCATTAACGACACATTGAATATCATCATCATCACCATAAACTTCACCATTATCTTCTTCATCATCATCATCACTATCATCATTCATCATCATGCTCATCATCGTACATTCGTATCATCATCATTGTTGATCATGCTTATCTCGTTCATCATCATCACAATCGTCATCATCACCATCACTATCATCATTTATTATCAAAACATTGAATATCATCCTCATCAATACTATTCCTCATCCTCAATATGATCATCATCATTGTCAAGATGGTCCTCATCATCATCATTCATCATCATGTTTATCATCATCATCATCATCATCGATAATAAAATTATCATTATCAACGTTTATTGTAGTTCATCATCTTCATTATCATCATCATCATAAATCATCATCGTCATCCACAAAAAATATCATCATCAACGTTTACCATAGTTCATCATCATTGTCATCATCATGAAGATCATCATCACTCTCATCATTCATCATCATGCTCATCATCGTTCATCATCATCATCATCATAAATCATGATCATCAAGATCGTCATTCATCGTCATGCTCCTCCTCCTCCTCATCATCATCTCAATGACCATCACAATCATCATTCGTTATCGACAAATTGAATATCATCATCACCATCAGTCCTATTTGTCATCCTAAACATCAACATCATCATCACTATCATAATTCATTATCATGCTTATCATTGTTCATCATCGTTTCTTATCATCATCATCATCATCATCATCATCATCATCATCATCATCATCATCGTCATCGTCATCATCATCATCATCACTATCAGCATTCATCATCATGCTCATCATTGTTCATTATCGTGCTCATCATTGTTCATCATCACCATCGTCATCATCACCATCATCATCATCACTATCAGTATTCATCATCATGCTCATAATTGTTCATTATCATGCTCATCATCGTGCTCATCATTGTTCATCATCATCATCATCATGAATATCGCCATCATCACCATCACTATCATAATTCATTTTTTCGACATATTGAATATCATCATCATCATTATCAATACTATAAGTCATCCTCAACATCATCATCATCATCAAGATCATCCTCATCATCATCACTATCTTCATTCATTATCATGTTTATCATCATCATCATCATTCATTATCGACACCTTGAATATCGTCAATATCATCAATCCTATTCGTCATCCTCAACATCATCATCATCACTATCGTTATTCATCATCATGCTCATCATCATCATCATCATCATCATCATCATCATCTTTATCATCATTGTCATTTCTCTTCATCATCATCTTTATCATCATCGTCATTTCTCTTCATCATCGTCACATTCGCCATCATCACCATCAGTATCATCATTAATTTTCGACACATTGAATATCCTCGTCATTATCCTCAATCCTATTCGTAATCCTCAACATCATCATCATCATCATCATCATCATCATCACTATCATCATTCATCCTCATGCTCGTCATTGTTCATCATCATTGTCATCATTATTCATCTTCATCATCATCGTCATGAATGTCGCCATGATCACCATCACTATCATCATTCATTGATGACACAATGAATATCGTCATCATCATCAATCCCATTTGTCATCCTCAACACCATCATCATCATCATGACTATCATCATTCATCATTGTGCTCATTATCGTTCATCATCATGCTGATCATCGTACATCAACAGCATCATCATTATCATCATCAACATCATCATAAATCATCACCGTCATCCATAAAAAATCATCATTATCAACATTTACCATAGTTCATCACCATCATCATCATCACTATCATCATTCATCATCACGCTCATCATCATGCTCTTCATCCTTCGTCATAATCATCATCATCGCCGCCCTCAACATCATCATCATCATCATCATCACCATCATCGTCGTTCATCATCATCATCATCATCACGCTCATGATCGTTCATCATCATGCTCATCATCACTATCATGATTCATCATCATGCTCATGATGATGATCATCATCATCATCATTGTCATCATATTCATCATCATCATCATCACTATCATCATTCATGATCATGCTCATCATCATTGTTGATGCCCATCATCATTCATCATCATCAAGGTTTACCATAGTTCATCATCATCATCTTCATCACTATCATCATTCACCATCATGCTTGTAATCGTTCATTATCATGCTCACCATCATTCATCATCATCATCACAATCGCCATCATCACCATCACTATCATCATTCATTATCGACACATTCAATATCATTATAATCCTCAACATCATCATCATCATCATCATCATCATCATCATCATCATCATCACTATCATCATTCATCATCATGCTCATCATCGTCATCCACTAAAAAAGCATCATCATCAACATTTACTGTAGTTCATCATCATCATCATACTATCATCATTCATCATCAACGTTTACCGTAGTTCATCATCATCGTCATTATCATCACTATCATCATTCGTCATCATACTCATCATCGTTCATCATCATCACATCATTGTTGTTCATCACTATCATGAAGATGATGATGATGATGATGATGATGATGATGACGTTGTTGATGGCTTTGTTGTGGATCATGATGATGATATATGATGATGTTGAGGGTGATGATGATGATGATGATAACGATGAACGTTAATTAGCATGAGGATGAATGATAATAGTGATGATGATGAATGATGATGAGCATGATGATGGATGATGATAGTGATGACGATCTTGATGATGATGATGATGATGATGATGATGATGATGATGATGATGATGGACTACTGTAAACGTTGATGACGATGATTTGTTTGGATGATGATGATGATTTATTGATGTGAGCATGGAAATTGGCTTTCAAGAGAAATATATGGAGTTTACAATTTTAGCTTAAGGATAATAAAAATGAAAATTTTCCTAAATTTAATTTGTATTTTTCTTTCAACTGTAAAAGTTGGAATAGCTTATTCCAACATGGATTAAGAATAGGCTATTTCGAATAGGAACAGACTTAGGTTAAGAGCTTGGTTGGCTAAGGGCAGCCCAAACCCACAACCAAGCAGCCCCCCTCCCCTTTTCCTATAAATAAGGACCTAATGTAAGCAAATAGCACCTTTGGTCATTTTATACTATTTGAATCCGAGAATTCCCTTGAGGGTGCAGCTTTCTTCTCTTCTTGCTTGTTCTTGAGGTCAAGACCCCTTTCCTTATCATTGGAGCCTCCAATATGGTGGAACTTGTCTTATCTTTCTAGCTTTCTTTAGCTAGTGGAGTGTATTTGAAAAAAAGAATTTACTTGAAAAAGAGTTGTATTTGGAAAGAAAGAGGCTTTGTTTGAAATTAAGGGAAATATGGAGTAAAATTAGGATTACAAGAATTTTGAGGTTTAGATTGCAATTAGGAGGAGATCTTGGGGTTAAATTTGAGTGATGTGAAGTAAGGGAGTTAATCTACAATTGTGGAGAATTATGGGGTGAAATTCTAACTATGGAAAATTATGGGCGTTAATATGCGATTTTGGAAATTTAAAGGGGCAGTTTTGCAGTTTCGGACCTTTGAGGGGAAAATATGAAATTTTGGAAGTTGGAGGGGTAAATCTGGAATTTTGGGAATTGGAAGGGCAAATCTGGCATTTTGGAAATTTGGAGGGGCAAATCTGTAAATCTAGGAGTTTGGAGGGGCAGATCTGTAAATTTGAGAGTTAGAGGGAAAATCTGAAATTTATTGGAATATGGGGGAAAAAGTGGTAATTTTGGAAAAAATTGGGGCAGAATGGTAATTACGATAACATAGGGACATAATTGGTATTTATGGATTCTTGGGGGTAGAATGGTGATTACCATAACATAGGGACATAATTGGCATTTATGGATTCTTGGGGTAGAATGGTAATTGCCATAACACAGGTTTGCATTTAAAAGAAAAGATGGCAATCTAGGATCGAAGCCCAGGTCCTGGAGCTTAGACAAGCTCGTGATGAGCTGACCAATCATTTTTGATCCACCACCATGACCCAACAACAGCTCCAATAATATTTTTGTCTTGTTGAAGTTGCTATTTGTCACATATAAACCAAGCATCAGCCTAAGAGCTGTAGTGTCAAATTTATCAATGGGCTCAATGGCCTCAAATTTATCATTAGATTGCTCATTCCCCTTATGTTCAAACCCCTGTACATGACCATTCAATGCTTGCATGAATATCGAAGATTACATGCATGGGTTCATTTCACTGCCTTCGTAGTTCTTTCTTGGTCACAATTGGTGCTCTGCTTCCGGGATCTTGGGGGGTTGGGCGTATACAAGAGATGGCAGCATGGCTTCATAACCTTTGCATGGCTTTATTGTGCAAAAAATCCTGACGCTGTGACTTGGATACCACTCCTCGGGTATGGATCTATACTTAGCTTGAACCAAGATGCTGATATTCGGCACATTTGGAAGCAAGGTCAGCCATCTTGTATAAGTGCATGAAAAGTCGACGAACATTTCCAGCAAATGGTGCCTTCGTTGATTAAAACCTCTCAGCATCATCCAGATTGTAGAGGCCTTGTGCATCGACACTTGGAGACACGCTGCTAAGATGGCCCAACGAGCATGCAGGGGACCAAATTCCACTACCCCAAGACTACATCCATTCATCATGAAATGCAAGATATCTCTCTTTGTGAGCGATGCGGGAATCAACACACCTTTCACAATTACAGTGGTGCATGCAGCAGCCAACGAGCACCCCTCCTTTAATCTTGACTCTACCAGACTCATGCTTGACTGTCTTGATTGAATTCCTTGCTTAGCTTTGATAGAAAACGAGCCTGGGACCAAAGGATCCGATGAGGTGAAAGTTCCTCTGTTTTGGTGGCCCTTTGGTAGCTTACTCAGTGCAACAAAGAGGATGCACGCCTCACAGGCGCTGGGACAAGTGCATGGGATATTGACAACTGATAACATATCCTCTATTAATTTCAGTGGTAACTTGTGGCAGAATTGATAATAGTGGGGAAACTCCTTTATTATCATGCTCATGTAGCATTCCATGCAATAAGAGTTTAACCCTTAATCCAGGCCAACGAAATCATCTTTTCGGATAGATCAACACAGTTTCCTGCTCGATGACTATCTTTATTTATTAAATTAATGTTAGTTTCTTGATTAATTTTAATAATTGGGGGCCTCGGACATAATTGAGTGTTTACAGTTTACCCCTCTTTACTCGTTTTCCTACCAGATAATG
Source organism: Canavalia ensiformis (assembly GCA_026541065.1). Classification (NCBI taxonomy): domain Eukaryota; kingdom Viridiplantae; phylum Streptophyta; class Magnoliopsida; order Fabales; family Fabaceae; genus Canavalia; species Canavalia ensiformis. Next base: position 433,278 of record JAMKYM010000332.1, on the reverse strand, counting down.
CGAGAAAGGATTCTCTGAATTATCGAGGTAGGAAATGAGTAAAGACTTGAACACATCATGTCTGAGGCGGGTTTTTTGAAGAAATATGAGAAGCACTAAAAGCCTTGAGCTTAGAGTGAACCTCATGGACATCTGGAGGATGGCGGTAGGATGACGTTGTCGGCTTGCTGTGCTGATAAGGTTTAGATATGCAAGACTTGATGGCATAACCTAAGGCTAAGTAAAATGGATAAAGGCCTGTTAGGGGACAGGTGTGATGCAATGGGATTGCTTGTTAGGACAGGCAAAATGAACGAAAATGCCCCGTTAAAACAAGGCAAAGCTAGAAGATGGCCCGTTACGACGAGCTCAGTGGAGTGAAAAATGACCTATTTCCAGCAGGAAATGTATGCAAAACTAAAATGTAAGGTATGTACAAGGTGGCCTGACAACATAGGCCGAAATATGGAAACCTAAACTATGCATGAGGCTTGACATCATAGGCCCAGATGTGGAAAGTGAACCTGATGGTGGCCTGACACTATAGGCCAACATGCGGAGAAGAAAATTTGAACATGCTAGAAATGTAACCTTGATGGTGGCCTGACACTGTAGGCCCAAAATGCAGAAAAGTAAACTGGAAGGAGACCTGACATCATAGGCCAAAAAGCAGAAAAGCTTGAGGGAATCCCGTTGTTGACAGGACGGAATGCTGAGAGTTAAGACATGCTTGATGTCCTGCTCGACAGGAGAATGCAGGTGGAGTCCTACTTGACGGGATGAATGCAAAAATTTAAACATGGGGTCCTGCTTGACAGGATTGATGCAAATGGAATCCTGCTTGACAGGATGTGCGGAAATTGATTTGAAATCTTGCTTAACGAGATGAATGCAAATGAGATCCTGCTCGACAGGATGTGTGCAAAAATTTAAATATGAAATCCTGCTTGACAGGATGTATGCGAATGAAATCCTACTTGACGGGATGTGTGCAGAAATTTAAACATGAAATCCTGCTTGACAGGATGTATGCAAATGAGATCCTGCTGTTGCTGGGAAGATGCAAATGAAATCCTGCTGTTGCCAGAATAAATGCAAACCTGTTTGACACGTGAATGGAATTTAAACATGAAGTCCTGTTGTTGACAGGAGAATGCAAATGACATCCCGCTGTTTCCAGGAAGATGCAAATGAAATCTTACTGTTGCCAGGATAAATGCAAACCTGTTTGATAGGTGAACAAAATTTAAACATGAAGTCCTGTTGTTGACAGGAGAATGCAAATGAGATCCTACTGTTGCCGGGAAGATGCAAATGAAATCTTGCTGTTGCCAGGATAAATGCAAACGAAATCCTGCTGTTGCCAGGATAAACGCAAACCTGCTTGACAAGTGAACGAAAATTAAACATGCTTGAAGTCCTGTTATTGAAAGGAGAATGCAAATGAGGTCCCGCTGTTGCCGGGAAGATGCAAATGAAATCTTGCTGTTGCCAGGATAAATGCAATCCTGCTTGACAGGTGAACAAAAATTAAACATGCTTGAAGTCCTGTTGTTGAGAGAAGAATGCAAATGAGGTCCCGCTGTTGCCGGGAAGAATGCAAATGAAATCGTGCTGTTGCCAGGATGAATGCAAGCCCGTTAAGACAGGTAGACTAAAATTAAACATGAGGTCCTGTTGTTGACAGGAAAATGCAAATGAGATCCCGCTGTTGCCGGGAAGATGCAAATGAAATCCTGGTGTTGCTAGGATAAATGCAAATGAAATCCTGCTTGCCAGGATGTGTGCAGAAATTTAAACATGAAATCCTGCTTGACAGGATAGATGCAAATGAAATCCTGCTTGATAGGATGTCTGTGAAAATTTAAACATGAAATCCTCCTTGACAGGATAAATGCAAACGAAATCCTGCTTGACAGGATGTATGCGGAAATTTAAACATGAAATCCTGCTTGACAAGATAAATGCAAACGAAATCCTGCTTGACAAAATGTATGCGGAAATTTAAACATGAAATCCTGCTTGACAGGATAAATGCAAACAAAATCCTGCTTGACAAAATGTGTGTGGAAATTTAAACATGAAATCCTGCTTGACAGGATAAATGCAAACGAAATCCTGCTTGACAGGATGTGTGCAGAAATTTAAACATGAAATCCTGCTTGACAAGATAAATGCAAATGAAATGCTGCTTGACAGGATGTATGCGGAAATTTAAACATGAAATCCTGCTTGATAGGATAAATGCAAACGAAATCCTGCTTGACAGGATGTATGCAGAAATTTAAACATGAAATCCTGCTTGACAGGGTAAATGCAAATGGAATCCTACTTGACAGGATGTATGTGGAAATTTAAAGATGAAATCCTGCTTGACAGGATAAATGCAAAATGACCTGTTAAGACAGGTGAAATGCAGAAAAATTCCTGTTGATGAGAGGAAAGATGCAAGCCTGCTAGACAGGCAAAGGAAAATGAAAATAACCTGTTAAGACAAGCAAAAATGTAAAAGACCTGTTGTTGACAGGATGGAGGCAAAACGCCTGTTAAGACATGCACAACAGAATGGTGAAAACCTGTTAAGATAGGCAAAGCGAAATGAAAAGGACCTGTGAAGACAGGAAAGAAGCAAACCTTGTTAAGGCAGGAAAAGTAAATGACGAAAACTATCCTGTTAAGACAGAATAAATGTAGATGGACTCCTGTTGTTGATAGGAGAAATGCAAGCCTGCTAGATAGGCAAAGGTGAAAACCTGTTAAGACAGACAAAGGAAAATGACAAATGACCTGTTAAGACAGGTAAAATGTACAGGTCTTGTCAAGGCAGGGGTGTGATGTGTCCTGTGAGGGTGGAACATGGACTTCGTCGTCAGCTGCCTTGGATAAGCTATTTTGAAATTTTTTTTCTTGAATTAAAATAAATTGCTTATTCTACCTTGAACTTGAAGGTTTTTAAGCACTTGATAATTATTCTCTTGAAGAAACTTGGGCAACCATTTTGCTCCAGTTTAGAAAATTCTTGATAATTGAGGGATGTCTTTATTTGAAGGAATTTTGGGCAAACATTTTGCCCCAGTTTGGAGGATTTTTTCAATCGAGGAATGCCTTAACTTGAGGGGATATTGGGCAAGCGTTTGCTCTAGTTTTGAACTTGATTGGAGTTGAGGAATTAAGGATTGCGTCGTCTTGAATTTTCCTGGGCACATGTTTGCCCTATCTTGAATTTTGGGGTTGAGGAATTGAAGATTGCCTCAACTTGAATTTTCTGAGCGAGCATTTTCCCCAGTTTGATTCTTGATTTCATCATTTTCTGGCAATTGAGAATTGCCCTCAATTTGAATTTTATGGGCAAATGTTTTCCCCAGTTTTGGATTTCTTCTTGTAACTGAGGATCGCCTCAATTTGAATTTTTTGGGCAAGCGTTTGCCCCAGTTTTCTTAACTTGAAGATTATTTCAACTTGAATTTTTTGGGCAAGCATTTTCCCTAGTTTGATTTTGATTTGCTTTTTCTAGAAGTGAGAGTTGCCTCAATTTAGAATTTTCTGGGCAAGTGTTTGCCCCAGTTTAGAGATTAAATTATGATGGGTTTGGGTGATTGACACCCATTTTTCAAAGAAGATTTGAAATGATATGTACAATGCTTAAATGAATGCAAAAGAATGCAATATTTTGAATGATGCTTGGAATTGATTTTTTAACGGAATGGATGCCATGTGATGCATGCCATGAGATGATTGGAAAACTTTTATTTAATTCGTGATTTTTGATTCGATTTCTTTCCCTTCCCCCACAACATTATAGTTGATATAAGGAAAATCAAGATTCATGATGAGCTAGATTGACCCTGTCTTTCTCCTTTTGGACCAATTTTGAATTTCCTCTCTAGGTCCTTGAGACCCAACACTGGTCAGCATTATTGCATGAGACACACTCTCCCTTTCTTGAGTGGCATCATGATTTGTAGGAGGATGACTTTATGGGAGTGATCATGCCCTGTTGCAAAGGTTGAGGAGTCATCCAACTCATCATGACTTTTCAAAATCAATCTTTTTATCTTTTACAGCTTTCACATCTCTTTTAGCATATGTACCTTTGAGGTATGCAAAAGTGTTTTTGAATGGTTTAATGGGAGAAGGTAATATATTTGAAAGGGCGAAGAACGTTGGTTTGATTGCCCTAATGGCATTTTTTTGATAGAAAATGTTAATTCAAACAAATCGCACAATTTTGCCCCAGTTTTAGAAGGATGGAGAGGTAAATCTGATTGCCCAAATGGAACCTTTGGTGAAGCATGCCAATGCTGTTTTTCATAATCTCGATTTCCAAATTAACCAAACTTGAGAAATGGCAAAATTTTTGCCCTAGTTTTAGGAGTTGTGAGGAGCAGAAGCATTTGAATTGTGCTTGGATTCTTGATTGGCCTTAAATTTTTCCTGGGTTGTTCTCTTGAGTTTTCAACCCAACAGGTCTTTCGTATTGCCCTAACTTTTGCCTAGGCTGCCCTTTGAAGGTTTCGACCTAGCGGACTTCTAATTCCGTGCCCTAACTTTTGCCTAGGTCACCTTTGAGGATTTGACCTAGTGGGCTTTTGTTTGTGTGCCCTAACTTTTTCCTAGGTCATCTTTGAGGATTTTGACCTAGCGAGCTTCTGTTTGTGTGCCCTAACTGTTGCCTAGGTCGTCTTTGAGATTCTGACCTAGCGGGCTTTCGTTTGTGTCGCCTAACTTTTGCCTAGGCCGCCCTTTGAGGGTTTTGACCTAGCGGGCTTCTATTTATGTGCCCTAACTTTTTCCTAGGTCGTCTTTGGGGTTTTGACCTAGCGGGCTTCTGTTTGTGTGCCCTAACTTTTGCCTAGGTCACCTTTGAGGTTTTCAACCTAGCGGGCCTTCTGTTTGATTGCCCTAACTTTTTCCTAGGTCATTTTTGAGGATTGTAGACCTAGCGGACTTTCTGTTTTGATCCTAATTTTGCCTGAATTGGTTTTTTGAAATCCAGCAAGACCTTCTCTGATCATGATGTTGTCGATTTATTTTCTTGAATTTTAACCCTACTTTTACCTGGATTATTTTTGACTTTTAGTCCAGCGGGTTTTACTTCTTCTTGAATTTGGGATTTCAACCCTGATTTTTCCTGGATTATTCTTGCTTTTAATCTAGCAGGTTTTACTTCTTCTTGCATTTTATGTAGTCAAATATTGATCTTGCCGGGATCACTTTGGCTCCCAATTCAGCGAATCTTATTTTGCATCCCTAATTTTTCCTGGATTTGAACTTGACTCCAGCAGGATATTTTTGTTTGACAAGACATTTTGAATGGCGATCTAGAATCCCTGGTTAGACTTTTCTTATTTTTCTCCCTCGTGGGGTTTTTTCTCTTTGAGTTTGACTAACAAGACGTTCAAGATCATTTATTACAGCACTGGTATTTTCACCAACAGGTATTTATTTTTGGGTAAGGACAAGAAATAGTTTGAATGATAGAAAGAATGGTAAATTTTAGAAAGATAGGTTAATAAGGTAAAACACATGCTCATGAAGTATGAAAATGTAAATTTGTATTTATTGAGATTTATTTACAAAAGATTAACTTTGAAATGTATGACAATTTTTTGGATGAGTATCCTCAATTTCAGCTTGTGCAAGGCAACTCATTGCGCTTCTCCCATCTCTTTTAGCTGGTCGACGGGCTCCCGTGATTCGGCAATGGATTGCCTTCTGTGTTAGGAGCTAGCCTCCCAAAGTCCAACCATTTCGCGTCGATCAGGTTTTGTACCTTTCGCTTTAGTGCCAAGCAATCCTCTGTAGAATGACCAATAAATCCTGCGTGGTAATCGCATCTGGCATTTGCGTCATACCATTTAGGATATGGTGGCTCTTGAGGTTCCAGAGGACAAGGTGCAACTAGCGAGTTTTGGATCAGCCGAGGTAGTAGCTCAGTGTAGGAGATTGGAATAGGGTCGAACTGGACAGGCCTTTTTTCCTTTTTCTGGCTTCGGTTGGTATTTTGGCTCGTGGTTTGTGTTTGGGCCGTATATGGTGTTGGTGGTCGAACTTGTGTTGGGTAGTTGTAAGTTGGAGGGTATGGTGTTTGGTAGGTGTCGACGATATAAGGATATGGTGTGTAAGGTGTGTATGGCTGTGGTCGGAAGCCAACTGGACCATAAGGTGCCACTTGAGGAGTGTACGGGCCTTGACCCGAAGCCATATTGTAGGTTTCACCTATCTTCTTCTTAGATCCGGCGGAGGCGTTGACTGCACCTGTAGGCTTTTGCATGATTTTTCTGCGGCGCATGCCACCATCGATCTTTTCTCCAATGATGACGACATCGGAGAAGCTAGCAGTCACACTGCCGATCATCTTGTCATAGAAAGGATCTTGGAGTGTGTCCACGAACAGGCTGACCAATTCCCTTTCGGATAAGGGAGGTTGTACTTGAGCGGCCAACTCTTGCCAGCGTTGGGCGTAGTGCTTGAAGGACTCTTCTCCATTCTTGGCCATATTCTGGAGCTGAGTCCGATCAGGGGCCATCTTTGTATTATACTGATACTGCTTCGTGAAAGCCTCAGCAAGGTCTTTCCATGAACGGATGCGTGTCTGCTCCAATTAAGTGTACCAATTTGCAGCTGCCCCTGTTAAGCTGTCTTGAAAGAAATGGATGAGCAGCTTCTCATCGTAAGTACATGCAGACATCTTCCTACAGTACATAGTCAGGTGTTTCTTTGGACAGCTGGTTCCTTGATATTTCTCGAATTCAGGAACCTTGACTTTAGGAGGGATGACCACGTCGGGAACCAGGCACAGATCGGCTGCATTTTTAGCTTCATAAGCACCCCTCCTCGATTACCTTGATCCTTTCCTCTATACCCTTCCATTTTTCTGAATCCTCATTCAAAGGATGGCTTGGGTATTCCTCAGACATATGGTGAGGTTGAGAAAATGGTATGTACATAGGGTGAGGCCCTTGGGTGAACATAGGATGCGTTCCCCCAACAGCTGTTTGGTGAGCTTGTGAGATGATGTTTGGAGGTAGGTTATGTGTTTGGGCTTGTGTTTGGGATTGTGTATGGTTGTATGAGGGTGCATGCCCATGAGGAAACCCATAATGAACCCCTTCGATTGGTGGAGGCATGGTTAAAGGTGAAGGGTTTTGTGGAGTGAACCCAGGAGGATATGACGAGTCCGTTGGTTCTCTAGGAAGGGATGCCCTTATCTCCTTTTGTCTAGATTGTTGGATGGCCTCCATCAGCTTGGCCATCTGCTCCTTTAGAGTTTTGACCTCATTTCTCAACTCCTCGTTTTGTCTCTCCAGCTCATCCATGATTCTCGATTATGATCTGGTTCTATAAGGATGTCGAGGAAGTTGTTTTTCTCCAATCTTCTGTTAAAATTAAAATTAATTTTTTTGTTTGAGAAGCAATTTGAATGCAAAAATCATGAATGATAAGAATGTTGATGTAAAATGAGTATGAATGGGATGATTTTTCAAAATCTCCTTCTTTCATTGATAAATTTATGAATGGAAGAATTAATGCATGCATGTTATGCACAAATAATTTTAAGATTTGAACATTTTGAGGTTTTGAAAATAAATGAGGGTTACTTTATTTGTTTTTAGCAATTTTATGTTTTTATGAATTTTGGTGTTTTTTGTTTTATTTTTATTTTGCTAGAAAACCTTTGGTTTTGCTTAAAAAGCTTTCTAAAAACATTCTTTAGTTTTCCAAATTTCATTTTCTTTCTTTTTATATTTTTAATATTTTCAGTATTTTCAGAAAATCATTTTTCATAATTTTCCTAGGAGTTTCTATTTTCCTCGATTTTGATTTTTCTTGATTTTTATTTGTTTATACTTTCTTGATTTTTCCCTTGATTTTCTGTATTTCCCCAACTTTAAATCTCATCTCCTTCTTCTCTTGCCATCTTGGGTGATTTGGTTTACTTGAGCCAGTGACTAGCATATGAGCCGTATATCATGAAAGGGGTGTGTGTGCCCTCCTTGCCTCTTATGTGGGTTACCTGTCCTAGGAATCTAAGGCCTTTAATGCATGAACCTCTCAAAGGTGGTTAGTAATCCTAAGGTGTAGAGGTCACTAGAGCCAAGTTCCAGTCCATAATGCTTGCCACAACAGTAGAAGTAGCCACTAGTTGTGGGGCATTATGAATAGGACGCACTCTAGCCGGGATTTTCGTGATAGCCAATCAGGATGTAGGCCCCAGAGTGACACCACTAGATCCCTCTATCCTAAGCAGCACTCAAACCCGGGTATAGGGCCCCACTCATGAGATGAATGTATGCATGATGTGTGGAGGACACACAAATTAATTGGGATACCTGCAATTGGGGAAATCGTGCAAATATATATAGCAATATTGTTCATCTACCCTAAGGTTATACAAAGAATAGGCAAACAAAAGATGGATAAACAAATAAATGAATCGTGCAATAAATAACTCATGTAAATAAACGGGAGAGGGATCAATATGACACGCTCAATTTAGATGGGCTTGACTCTCTAAAATCCCCAGTGGAGTCGCCATCTGTCACAACCGTAATTCCGACGAGACGAAGAACTCACTAAAATTTTAAAAATGAATTTTATTGATGATTATGTGGAGTCGCCATCAAATTTTTATTTAAGGAAAAATATTTGGAAAAAACCTGACTTGAGGAAGAGATTTGAAGTTCAGGAGTCGGTTACGAATAGGGAAGGTGTTAGGCACCCTATTCGCCCGTTCCAAGGAACGGTACCCTTAAATCGAGTGTGTGATTATTTGAAAATAGTTTGATCCCTTAATTAGCATGGAAATAAATAGATTGATGGATGTTAGCCTGACAGGACTTGATCCTGCTCCTACGTATTCCCCGGTGCGATGGGAAACTCAAGGCTTACGTAGTTCTGGTTTATTTTGAGGGCTTGACCCTTGAGAGGTGTTAAAAGGAAAGAAGACATTTTGAAAAGATTTTCATTTTTTGAAGGGGCCTTTAGTCCACTCATGCACAAGACCCGAGGCGGCTACGATAGCACAAGGGCCTATACAGACCGTTAAACGCTGAACAGCAGGTGAACCGCCAGTTCCTTGTTTAGAGCCCGTTGCGTGAGGCCAAGGATCCCAAAATATTTTAAAAGAGCTTTTTATTTTAAGAAGGTCTTTTGTCCACTCATGCACAAGACCCGAGGCGGCTACGGCATCACGGGGGCCTATACAGACTGTTAAACGCTAAACAGCACGTGAACCGCTAGTTCCTCGTTTAGAGCCCATTGCGTGAGACCAAGAATCCCAAAATATTTTAAAAGAGCTTTTATTTTAGGAAGGACTTTTAGCCCACTCATGCACAAAGACCAGCTAAGCTACGGCTTGGGGGCCTATCTGTAGACGTTAAACGCCGAACAAAGCGGGTGAACTTGATTCCTTGTTTAGAGCCCATTGCGTGAGACCAAGACTCCCAAAATATTTTAAAAGAGATTTTTATTTTTTGAAGAGAAGAATTTATTTGAAAAAGAGTTGTATTTGGAAAGAAAGAGGCTTCGTTTGAAATTAAGGGAAATATGGAGTAAAATTAGGATTACAAGAATTTTGAGGTTTAGATTGCAATTAGGAGGAGATCTTGGGGTTAAATTTGAGTGATGTGAAGTTAGGGAGTTAATCTACAATTGTGGAGAATTATGGGGTGAAATTCTAACTATGGAAAATTATGGGGGTTAATATGCGATTTTGGAAATTTAAAGGGGCAGTTTTGCAGTTTCAGGCCTTTGAGGGGCAAATATGAAATTTTGGAAGTTGGAGGGGTAAATCTGGAATTTTGGGAATTGGAAGGGTAAATCTGGCATTTTGGAAATTTGGAGGGGCAAATCTGTAAATCTGGGAGTTTGGAGGGGCAGATCTGTAAATTTGAGAGTTGGAGGGAAAATCTGAAATTTATTGGAATATGGGGGGCAAAAGTGGTAATTTTGGAAAAAATTGGGGCAGAATGGTAATTACTATAACATAGGGACATAATTGGTATTTATGGATTCTTGGGGGCAGAATGGTGATTACCATAGCATAGGGACATAATTGGTATTTATGGATTCTTGGGGGTAGAATGGTAATTGCCATAACACAGGTTTGCATTTAAAAGAAAAGATGGCAATCTAGGGATCGAAGCCAGGTCCTGGAGCATATGAGAGACAGGCCAACCACTAGACCAAGTGTCTAGCTGATACTCCAACATTCCCTATTTAATTTAAACCAACATTTAAAGGGGTACATGACGAGCCCGCTTTGTTAAACATCTCCCCTGCTCTGTTCAACTTTTGATCTTGTCCATAGACACTTATCATTGTGTTGAATGTTTCAATTGATGGAGCAACACCAGAGGAACATATTCGCTCAATAATGCTGGATGCAAACTGTAATTTGCCTGCTTCAAGCATGGCTTTGATAAAGGTATTGTAAGCTACAGTATCAAGCTCCAAATTTTCTTTAAGACTTCTGTGGATAATATTCTAAGCCTCCTGGTGTTTTCCTCCATTGGTCAAAGAATTCACAGCAATGCTAATTCCAACAGCGCCCAGATCATATCCTTCTTCTGTTACTTGCTTGTATAGTAAATATGCTTTCTCTTGTTTACCACATTTTGCATAAGCATTAATCATGGAGTTAGACAGTAGCTTACTGGATGGAGGAGAATTTACATATTCTACAAAGATATCTTCAGCTTGTTTCAGCATTTGTTGTTTTCCATAACGGCTAATTAAAGAAAGCTACAGTAGCTTCTTCCATTCTGCAACCAAGCTTAATTAATTGATGGTTGAGCGATTCTGCCTTACTGGTTTCTCCATCTTTAGACAAGCTCGTGATGAGCTGACCAATCATTTTTGATCCCCCACCATGACCCAACAACAGCTCCAATAATATTTTTGTCTTGTTGAAGTTGCTATTTGTCAGATATAAACCAAGCATCAGCCTAAGAGCTGTAGTGTCAAATTTATCAATGGGCTCAATGGCCTCAAATTTATCATCAGATTGCTCATTCCCCTTATGTACATGACCCTTCAATGCTTGCATGAATATCGAAGATTACGTGCATGGGTTCATTTCACTGCCTTCGTAGTTCTTTCTTGGTCACAATTGGTGCTCTACTTCCGGGATCTTGGGGGGTTGGGCGTATACAAGAGATGGCAGCATGGCTGCATAACCTTTGCATGGCTTTATTGTGCGAAAAATCCTGACGCTGTGACTTGGATACCACTCCTAGGGTATGGATCTATACTTAGCCTTAACCAAGGTGCTGATATTCGGCACATTTGGAAGCAAGGTCAGCCATCTTGTATAAGTGCATGAAAAGCCGACGAACATTTCCAGCAAATGGTGCCTTCGTTCATTAAAACCTCTCAGCATCATCCAGATTGTAGAGGCCTTGTGCATCGACACTTGGAGACATGCTGCTAAGGTGGCCCAACGAGCATGTAGGGGACAAAATTCCACTACTCGAAGACTACATCCATTCATCATGAAATGCAGGATATCTCTCTTTGTGAGCGACGCGGGAATTATCACACCTTTCACAATTACAGTGATGCATGCAGCAGCCAACGAGCATCCATCCTTTAATCTTGACTCTACCGGACTCATGCTTACTGTCTTGATTGAATTCCTTGCTTAGCTTTGATAGAAAACGAGCCTAGGACCAAAGGACCCGATGAGGTGAAAGTTCCTCTATTTTGGTGGCCCTTCGGTAGCTTACTCAGTGCGACGAAGAGGATGCACGCCTCAGAGGCGCTGGGACAAGTGCATGGGATATTAACAACTGATAACATATCCTCTATTAATGTTAGTGGTAACTTGTCATTGGCAGAATTGATAACAGTGGGGAAACTCCTTTATTATCATGCTCATGTAGCATTCCATGCAATAAGAGTTTAACCCTTAATCCAGGCCAACGAAATCATCTTTTCGGATAGATTAACACAGTTTCTTGCTCGATGACTATCTCTATTGAATTTCTATTTTGCATATCGGTTCTTTCCTTGCACTTATTAACACTTCCAATCACAGATTCTTACAAACAACAGTATGTGAATTCAAGCAATTAATTTAACCGATTTGCCACGGACTTGCAGGGTTACTTAGATGCTTCGTTTGTCATACTTATGCACCAAGAAATGTAGCAATGCATATAGGAGCTCTTACTTGACGATGACGGCCGAAGACCAGGGACTCTTGCCAAGAATTGAACCTTCCTTCGATCTTTTCTATAGGTCCGATCCGATCGGGGTGATGGAATTCCTTTGAGCTTTTCTGTTGGTCCTTTCTGATCAAGGTGATGGAGCCTCCTAGAGTCTTGAAGTGAGCTTCAGAGAAAGATCCTCTCCTTGGGAGTCTCCGCCAGATCGGAACTTCAACAGCACCCCCCTTATTTCAGCAGAGTTCTCCCTTTTATACTTGTCTCCCTTTTCAAATTTTTCTCCCGCCTTCCTTTTTCTTTTATGCAATTTTTATATTTTTCTTTTTCCTTTTTCATTTTCAGATTTGTTTTTCTTTTCTTTATTCTTTTTCTTTTTTCCTTTTTTGGTTTTGGATTCTACTTTCTCATTGATTTTTATTTTATTTTATTTTATATATTTTTATTTTATTTTATTTTTTATTTTTTCTAATTTTTTCAGATTTTTCTTTTTTCTTTAATTTTTTTTGTTTTCTTTTATTTTTTTTAATTCAGATTTTAATTTTAATTTTTCATATTTTTGTTTTATTTTTATTTCTAATTTATTTTCTTCTCTCCTCTTTTTCTCTTCAGTTTTTTGTTTTCTGTTTCTGTCTATTTTTTCTGCTTCTTTGTTTATTTATTAAATTAATGTTAGTTTCTTGATTAATTTTAATAATTGGGGGCCTCAAACATAATTGAGTGTTTACACCACCTCATTACCTTAGGGAGCTTCATAATAGGCTCCAAAGATTAACCCAAGGTAATAGGACTGTTGATGAGTACTACAAAGATATGGAGGTAGCCATCATTAGAGCCAACATAGAAGAATGTGAGGAGGCTAGAATGGCAAGATTCCTTGAAGGGCTTAAGGATGAAATTAGGGATGTTGTGGAACTCCACAACTATATGAGTTTGAATGAACTCTACCACCAAGCCCAAAAGGTAGAACAACAACTCCACAGAAAAGGTAAGAGTAGATACTCAACCTCAAAGCCTTCTTGGAAGGAAAATAAGAGGAAGGAAGGCCACAAGGATGTTCCTTTTAAGCCTAAAGATCCTAGGGAAATTAAGGATCCTAAGAAAGAAAAAACCAACACCCCATCCACTCCAATAAAAAAGGAATCATCCATTAAGTGTTTCAAGTGTTTGGGACGAGGGCACATTGCCTCTCAATGCCCCAACAAGAAGAGCATGATCCTTAGAGATAATGGACAAGTCTCATCTTTGGAATCCTCAAGTGAAAACTCTAGCTCTAGTGCCACTAGCTCTTCTAGTGAAGAAGGATTAGAGTATGTCCCCAAAGGTGATCTTCTCGTTGTTAGGAGATTATTAGGAAGCATGGTCAAGGGGGAAGATGAGAGCCAAAGAGAAAATATTTTTCACACAAGGTGTGTGATTGGGGGGAAGATATGTTCTTTGATTATAGATGGGGGAAGTTGCACCAACGTGGCTAGTGCTAGGCTAGTACAAAAGCTAGGATTAACCACTACCCCACATCCTAGGCCTTACAAGTTGCAATGGTTTTGAGTTACAATGGGGACCTCTTAGTGGATAAGCAAGTTTTAGTTGCGTTTTCCATAGGTAGGTATCTTGACCAAGTAACTTGTGATGTTGTGCCCATGGAAGCAAGTCATGTGCTATTGGGAAGGCCATGGCAATTTGATAGGAAAGTTCACCATGATGGGCATATCAATAGGTATTCCTTTGTTTTCAATTCCCAAAAGGTCACCTTAGTTCCCTTGGCCCCTAGTGATGTTTGTAAAGATCAAGTACAAATGAAAAAGAAAAAGGAGGAAGAAAAGAAGGGAATTAAAGGAAAGAATATAAAAAAAGATAAGAGGTTAAGACATGAGAAAAAGGATAAAAACCTCTTCATCAATCAAGGAGAAATTGGGCAAACTCTTCTAGCTAGACAACCCATGTACATGCTCATATGCAAAGAGTATTGCTTGAATACTCAACCAAACCTTGAGTCTAGTGAACTTCAAGATCTTCTAGAAGAGTTCCGCGAAGTGTTCCCAAAAGAATTACCTCTAGGGTTGCCACCTGTAAGGGGTATTGAACATCAAGAAAACTTAGTGCCTAGTGTTCCTCAATTCCTTTCACCTATCATAGGGGTTGAAATGTTCTTCTTTATAAAGAGTAATCAAGAGATGGAACTCCAGCCTTCTACCAATATTTGGGGCACCATTGTTGCAAAATTTGTTGGAGATCATATGTCTAGATCCATTCATATGCCTAGATTATCACCATTGTCTCATATGCTTCATAGTGATAGTGAATTCTCACATATTAAGGTCCCTAGCATGCTTCAATCCTTGTTTTATGATATGCGTCTAGGATGCTTAATTTTTTAGTAATTACAAATATTCATAGCACTAAGATCTTTTTAGGGAAAAGAAAATGCATCAAAGCTCGTAAGTTTACTTGGGACATGTTTGTTAATAACTATGAGCTTGCAAATAGAATCAACCTTTTGTTCCTAGTCAAATTTGCTTCCCCATTTTTAGGACTATTTGAGAAATTAAAGAGGTTCGTATTTGATCCTGGCATTCTCCATAATTTTCTTTCTTTCATAAACACATATACTCTTCTGTTCTTATTTGTGTCCTTTATTTTGCAGAAATTACTTATTGCCATTCGAGGGCGAATGCTTCTAAGGGGGAGAGGATGATGTGAGCATGGAAATTGTCTTTCAAGAGAAATATGTGGAATCTACATTTTTAGCTTAAGGATAATAAAACTGAAAATTTTCCTAATTTTAATTTGGTTGTATTTTTCTTTAAGCTGTAAAAGTAGGAATAACTTATTCCAACATGGAATAAGAATAGGTTATTTAGCATAGGAACAGGCTTAGGTTAAGAGCTTGGTTGGTTAAGGGCAGCCCAAACCCACAACCAAGCAGTTCCCTTCTTTTTTTCCTATAAATAAGGGCTTAATGTAAGCAAATAGAACCTTTTGTCATTTTATACTATTGGAATCTGAGAATTCCCTTGAGAGAGCAGCTTTCTCTTCTCTTTGTTCTCCTCTTGCTTGTTCTTGAGGTTTAGCATAATGTTCAGTTTTCTTTTCAATTTGGTCATTTTCAACCCCTTTAATTTTGGTCATTTTCGTTTTTTCTTTTCTTCCACTTCTGCACTTTATTTCCAGCCTTTAATTCTTGCAATCACCTTCCCCAATTCCCTCTTTACATTCTGCAAATTTATGTTTCATCATCTTTTCATTTCTATGCATAATTTTGTGCTACATTGGACATAATTTGAGGAGCTCCCAAAACTGCTCAGAATTTTGAGCTTCAACCCCACCTCCAACTAGGTCCATCCTCCTCCTCCCAAGTGGGTTGTATTAAATGATGATAGTGATGATGGTGATGATGATGATGACAATGATGATGAAGTACGGTAAATGTTGATGATGATGATTTTTTGGTGGATGACGATGATGATGATGATGATGATGATGATGATGATGATGATAGTGATGATAAACGATGATGAGCATGATGATGAATGATGATAGTTATGATGATGATGATAATGATGATCTTGATGATGATGATAATGATGTTGAGGATGACGAATAGGATTGATGATGATGATGATGAACAATGATGAGCATGATGATGACTGATGATAGTAATGATGATGATGATGATGGTCTTGATGATGATGATAATGATGATGATGATGTTTAGGATGATGATTAGGATTGATGATGATGATATTGCATGTGACGATAATGAAAAAAAATTAATTATTATAAATTTTGATATAAGAATTATTATTTAATAATATAAAATAATATATAATATTTTAATTTAAATGTAAAAGTTATATTTATTTTTTACTTTCTAAATAATGTTTAAAATAATTTAATCAAATATATAAAATAATAACATATATTATACTACTATTACATAAATATATATATATATGATGAAATTTAATAAGATGTTAAATAAACTATAAACTACACAAAAAAAAATGGATATTTATTAAAAAAATATTAATTTTTTAATTATTACCATTTTCTATATCAACGTTAAAAGAAATATTTTTTCTTTCTACTAATGAAGTGGTTAAAATATGTTTCAACATCCTCATAATTAAATAATTTTCATGCCTTTGCAATATAGTTCATTCACAAAATATTATGTTTTCATACACTTCCTTGATAATAAAGTAATTAATTTTCCAAAAAATAGGCTGAAAGAAAGATTTTAAAGACATAAGAAGAAGATAGTAAATTTTTTTTTTTTAAAAAAATATTTTAATTTAATCAAAATTAAAACAACTTCAACAAATTAATTATTTATTATGATTGTGAAATAATATATAATATTCTTCTTTGAAAATCATAAGTTTTTCTTTTTTTTTATTTTCTTTTAAACAATACTTAAAATAGTTTAATCAAACATATAAAAAAATATATTATATTATCTATCATCCAAATATATATGATCTTAAATAAAAAAATATGTTATCTCAAAAACACATCTCTTAAAAAAAATATCATCTTTTCAATGAATTTTATCATATATACCGATGATACTAGTATCCTATATATATATATATTTTTTTTTTTCATACAAATGATGTTGTCAAAAAAATTTTCAACATTTTCACCAACAAATAACTTTAACGTTTTTGTAACATTGTTAATTCAAAAAATTTGTATTTGTATATTTTAACTTAATGATGAAGTAATATATTGCTCAAAAATTATTTTATATGGATGGTCTTCAAAGAAGATGAAAAAATGATAATATTTTTGTTTTAATTTTTTAATTAAAATTTTTAAATAAAAGATAAAAATATTAAATTATTATAAATTTTGATATATGAATTATTTTTTAATATTATAAAATAACATATAATATTTTCAATTTAAAATTTAAAACTTTTTATTTATTTTTTACATTCTAACTAATGTTTAAAAGAGTTAAATAAAATATATAAAATAATAACATACATTATACTACTATTACATAAATATATAAAATATATTTATATAAGATGTTAAATAAATTATAAACTATACTAAAATTGGATATTTATTAAAAAAATATTTTTTTAATGATTACCACTTTTTATATTAACGTTATAAGGAATATTTTATCTTTCTACTAGTGAAGTGATTAAATTATGTTTCAACATCTTCACATTCAAATAATTTTTGTGCATTTGCAATATAGTTTATTCATAAAATATCATATTTTTATACCCTTCCTTGATAATAAAGTAATTAATTTCTCAAAAATAGATTGAAAAGAAAGATTTTAAAGAAGAAGTTAGAAGAAGATAGTAAATTTTTTATTTTAAAGAAAAATATTTTAATTTAATATTTGTAAATAAAATATAAAAGTTAATCAATTAATATAACTTCAACATTTTAATTATTTATTATGATTGTAATATAATATGTAATATTCTTAATTTGAAATTATTATTTTTTTCTTTTTTTAATTTTCTTTCAAAACAATTCTTAAAATAGTTAAATCAAACACATAAAAAAAAAGAAAATATTATATTATCTATCATCCAAATATATATGATCTTAATTAAATCATAAGCTATTTGAAAACTTTACCTCTCTTAAAAAACATATTATCTTTTAAATGAATCCTATCATATATATCAATGATAATAGGATGTTATATATTTTTTTTTTTCATACAAATGATGTTGTTAAAAATTATTTCAACATCCTTACCAACAAGTAATTTTAATGTCTTTGTAGCATTATTGATTGAAAACATGTCATGTTTGTATATCTTAACTTAATAATGAAGTAATAAATTTGTCAAAAATTATTTTAAATGGATGGTCTTAAAAGTAGAAAAAAATGATAAATTTTTTTAACTAAATATATTTTAAATAAAATTTGTAAATAACAGATAAAATATTAAATTATTATAAATTTTGATATATGAATTATTTTTTAATATTATAAAATAACATATAATATTTTTTTAAGTTAAAATTTAAAATTTTTATTTATTTTTTACTTTCTAAATAATGTTTAAAATATTTTATTCAAATATATAAAATAATAACATATATTAAGCTATTTATTATATAAATATATACAATAAAACTTTATAAGTTGTTAAATAAATTTAAGGTATGCTAAAATTTGACATTTATTAAAAAATATTATTTGTTTAATGATTACCATTATCTATATCAACAATAAATGGAAAAAGAATTTCTTTATACAAATTAAGAGTTTAAAATATGTTTTAACATCTTCACATTCAAGTAATTTTCATGCATTTACAATATAGTTTATTCATACAATATCATATTTTTATATTCTTCCTTAATAATAAAGTAGTTAATTTCTCAAAAGTGGACTTAAAAGAAAGATTTTAAAGAAGTAAGAAGAAGATAGTAAATTTTTTATTTTAAAGAAAAATATTTTAATTTAATCAAAATAAAAATAACTTCAAAAAATTTGAAATTTGTTTTCCTTCCACTAATGAAGTGGTTAAAATATGTTTGAACATCGTCACATTCAAGTAATTTTCATGCATTTGACATATAGTTTATTTATAAAAAAATCATGTTTTTATACCCTTCCTTGATAATAAAGTAATTAATTTTTCAAAAATAGGCTAAAAAAAAGATTTTAAAGAAGAAGTTAAGAGAAGATAGTAAATTTTTTATTGTAAAGAAAAATATTTTAATTTCATATTTTTAAATAAAATATCAAAATTAAAATAACTTCAACAAATTAATTATTTAGTATGATTGTAAAATAATATATAATATTCTTAATTTAAAAAATTATAAATTTTTCTTTTTTTAATTTTCTTTTAAACAATCCTAAAATAGTTTAATCAAATATAAAAAATAAAAAGAAGATATTATCTATCATCCAAGTATATATGATATTGAATAAATCATAAGCTATTTGAAAACTTTACGTTTCTTAAAGAAAATATTATCTTTTAAATGAATTGTATCATGTATATAAAAATAATAGGATGCTATATATTCTTTTGCATACAAATGATGTTAAAAAATATTTCAACATCTTCACCAACAAGTAACTTTAATGTATTTGTAGCATTGTTGATTGAAAACATGCTATATTTGTATATTTTAACTTAATAATGAAGTAATAAATTTTTAAAAAGTTGTTTTAAATGGATGATCTTAAAAGTAGATGAAAAAATGATAAACTTTTTTAATTAAATTTATTTTAACTACAATTTGTAAATAAAAGATAAAAATATTGAATTACTAATGAAGTGATTAAAATATGTTTCAACATCCTCACATTCAAATAATTTTCATGCATTTGTAATATATTTTATTTATAAAATATCATATTTTTATACCCTTTTTTAATAATAAAGTAATTAATTTCTTTAAAAATATACTGAGAAAAAAGATTTTAAAGAAGTTAAAAGAAGATATTAAATTTTTTATTTTAAAAAAATATATTAATTTAATATTTGTAAATAAAATATAAAAGTTAAGCAATTAATATAACTTCAAAATTTTAATTATTTATTATGATTGCAAAATAATATGTAATATTCTTAATTTGAAATCATAATTTTTTTTAATTTTATTTTAAACAATCATTAAAATATTTAAATCAAGCATAAAAAATAAAAAAAAGATATTATATTATCTATCATCAAAATATATATGATCTTAATTAAATCATAAGCTATCTAAAAATTTTACATCTTTAAAAAACATATTATCTTTTAAATGAATCCTATCATATATATCAATGATAATAGGATGTTATATATATTTTTTTTTCATACAAATGATGTTGTTAAAAAGTATTTCAACATCCTTACCAACAAATACTTTTAAGGTCTTTGTAGCATTATTGATTAAAAAAATGTTATATGTGTATATCTTAACTTAATGATGAAGTAATAAATTTGTCAAAAAATATTTTAAATGGATGGCCTTAAAAGTAGGGGAAAAAATGATAAATTGTTTTAACTAAATATATTTTAAATAAAATTAATAAATAACAGATAAAATATTAAATTTTTATAAATTTTGATAGACGAATTATTTTTTAATATTATAAAATAACATATAATATTTTTAAGTTAAAATTTAAAATTTTTATTTATTTATTTATTTTTAAATAATGTTTAAAATAGTTTATTCAAATATTAAGCTACTTATTATGTAAATGTATAGAATAAAACTTTATAAGTTGCTACATAAATTTAAGCTGTGCTAAAATTTGATATTTATTAAAAAATATACTTTTTGTTTAATGATTACCATTATCTATATCAATAATAAATGAAAAATTTATCTTTATACTAATGAAGAGTTTAAAATATGTTTCTAACATCTTCATATTCAAGTAATTTTCATGCATTTACAATATAGTTTATACATAAAATATCATGTTTTTATACTTCCTTAATAATAAAGTAATTAATTTCTCAAACATAGGCTTAAAATAAAGATTTTAAAGAAGTAAGAAAAAGAAAGTAAATTTTTTATTTTAAAAAAAAGAATTTTAATTTAATCAAAATTAAAACAACTTCAACAAATTAATTATTTGTTGTGATTGCAAAATAATATATAATATTCTCCTTTTAAAATTATAAGCTTTTTTTTTTTAATATTCTTTTAAACAATATTTAAAATAGTTTAATCAAAAATATAAAAAAATATATTATATTATCTATCATCCAACTATATATGATCTTAAATAAATAATATGCTATCTTAAAATACTACATCTCTTAAAAAAATATCATCTTTTAAATGAACTTTATCATAGATATCGACCATAATAGCATTTTATATATATATTTTTTCATACAAATGATGTTGTCTAAAAATATTTCAACATCTTCACTATCATATTATCCTTAATGTATTTGCATCATTGTTGATTCAAAATTTTGTATTTATATATTTTAACTTAATGATGAAGTAATATATTTCTCAAAAATTATTTTATATGGTTGGTCTTAAAAGCGGATGGAAAAATAATAATTATTTTGTTTTAATTAAATACATTTTAATTAAAAGTTGAAAATAAAAGATAAAAATATTAAATTATTATAAATTTTGATATATGAATTATTCTTTAATATTATGAAATAATATATAATTTTTTAATTTAAAATTTAAAACTTTTTATTTCTTTTTTACTTTATAAATAATGTTTAGAATAGTTTAATCAAATATATAAAACAATAGCATATATTTTACTACTATTTCATCAATATATAAGATGAATTTAGATAAAATGTTAAATAAATTATAAACTATATTAAAATTGGATATTTATTAAAAAATATTTTTTAATGATTATCATTTTTTATATTTACGTTATAAGAACTAATTTATCTTTCTACTAGTACAATGATTAAAATATATTTCAACATCCTCACATTCAAGTAACTTTCATGCATTTGCAATATAGTTTATTTATAAAGTATCATATTTTTATACCCTTCATTGATAATAAAGTAATTAATTTCTTTAAAAATAGGCTGAAAAAAAGATTTCAAAAAAATGAAGTTAAAAGAAGATACTAAATTTTTTATTTTCAAGAAAAATATTTTAATTTAATATTTGTAAATAAAATATAAAAGTTAATCAATTAATATAACTTCAACATTTTAATTAATTATTATGATTGTAAAATAATATGTAATATATTCTTAATTTAAAATCATAATTTTTTTTAATTTTCTTTTAAAAAATCCTTAAAATATTTAAATCAAACATATAAAAAAAAGAAGATATCATATTATCTATCATCAAATTATATATGATCTTAATTAAATTATAAGCTATTTAAAAACTTTACATTTCTTAAAAACCATATTATCTTTTAAATGAATCCTACCATATATATCAATGATAATTGGATGTTATATATTTTTTTTTTCATACAAATGATGTTGTTAAAAATTTCATTTCAACAAATACTTTTAAGGTCTTTGTAGCATTATTGATTAAAAACATGTTATATCTGTATATCTTAACTTAATAATGAAGCAATAAATTTGCCAAACATTTTTTATATGGATGGTCTTAAAATTAGGGGAAAATGATAAATTTTTTTAACTAAATATATTTTATATAAAATTTGTAAATAAAAGATAAAATATTAAATTTTTATAAATTTTGATATATGAATTATTTTTAATATTATAAAATAACATATAATATTTATAAGTTAAAATTTAAAATTTTTATTTATTTTTTACTTTGTAAATAATGTTTAAAATAGTTTATTCAAATATTAAGGTACTTATTATATTAATGTATACAATAAAATTTTATAAGTTGTTACATAAATTTAAGCTATGCTAAAATTTGATATTTATTAAAAAATATTATTTGTTTAATGATTACCATTATCTATATCAACAATAAATGAAAAATATTTTCTTTATACTAATGAAGAGTTTAAAATATGTTTCAACATCCTCAAGTTCAAGTAATTTTCATGTATTTACTATATAGTTTATACATAAAATATCATGTTTTTATACCCTTCCTTGATAATAAAGTAATTAATTTCTCAAAAATAGGCTTAAAAGAAAGATATTAAAAAAGTAAGAAGAAGGAAGTAAATTTTTTATTTTAAAGAAAAGTATTTTAATTTAATCAAAATTAAAACAACTTCAACAAATTAATTATTTATTATGATTGCAAAATAATATATAATATTCTCCTTTTAAAATCATAAGTTTTTTTTTTTTAATTTTCTTTAAAAAATTTTTAAAATAGTTAAATCAAGCATATAAAAAATATATTATATTATCAATCATCCAAATATATATAATCTTAAATAAATAATATGTTATCTTAAAACACTACATCTCTTTAAAAAAAATATTATCTTTAAAATAAATTTCATCATATATATAGATACGATAGTAATATCCTATATATATATATATTTATTTTTTGCATACAATTGATGTTGTCTAGAAATATTTCAACATCTTCACTATCATATTAACTTTAATGTATTTGCAGCATTATTCATTCAAAATATTGTATTTGTATATCTTAACTTAATGATGAATTAATATATTTTTCAAAAATTATTTTATATGGTTGGTTTTAAAAGCGGATGGAAAAGTGATAATTATTTTGTTTCAATTATATACATTTTAATTAAAATTTGTAAATAAAAGATAAAAATATTAAATTATTATAAATTTTGATATATAAATTATTCTTTAATATTATAAATAATATGTAAATATTTTTAATTTAAAATTTAAAAAACTTTTTATTTCTTTTATACTTTCTAAATAATATTTAGAATAGTTTAATCAAATATATAACACAATAGCATATATTTTACTACAATTACATAAATATATAAGATGAAGTTATATAAGATGTTAAATAAATTTTAAGCAATATTAAAATTGGATATTTATTAAGAAAATATATTTTTATTGATTATCATTTTTTATATCAACGTTATAAAGAATATTTTATCTTTCTACTAGTGAAGTGATTAAAATATGTTTCAACATCCTCACATTCAAATAATTTTCTTCTCTTTGCAATATAGTTTATTCATAAAATATCTTAGATTTTATTTTTGTAATTTTGTTTTAAACAATCCATAAAATAGTTTAATAAAATATATAAAATAATAACATATATTATACTACTATTATGTAAATATATTCGATGAAATTAAATAAAATGTTAAATAAATTACAAACTATACTAAAATTGGATATTTAATAAAAAAATATTAACTTTTTTAATGATTACCACTTTTTATATCAAAAGAAATATCTTTTCTTTCTTGAATGAAGTTGTTAAAATATGTTTTAACATCCTCACCAACAAGTATTGAATATCTTTGTAATATTGTTGATTTAAATATTTTATATTCGTAAATCTTAACTTAAAAATGATGTAGTAAATTTTTTCAAAAATTATTTTTTTTGGACGATCTTAAAAGGATATGGGAAAATGAAAAAAAAATTTAATTAAATATAATTTAATTAAAATTTATAAATAAAAGTAAATAATTTAATTATTATAAATGTTGATATATGAGATATTCTTTAATAATATAAAGTAATATTTAATATTTTTAATTTAAAATATAAAAATTTTATTTATTATTTACTTTCTAAATAATTTTTAAAATAGTGTAATCAAATATATAAAATAATGACATATATTATACTACTTATACGTAAATATATATATGATAAAATTATTTAAGATGTTAAATAAAGTATAAGTTTTACAAAACTTGGATATTTATTAAAAAATATATTAAATTTTTTAAAATAATTACCATTTTTTATATCAACGTTAAAAGAAATATTTTTTCTTTCTGCTAATGAAGTGGTTAAAATATTTCAACATCCTAAAATTCAAGTAGCTTTCATGCATTTGCAATTTAGTTTATTCATAAAATATCATAGGTTTTATTTTTTTAATTTTATTTTAAACAATCCTTAAAATAGTTTAATAAAATATATAAAATAATAACATATATTATACTACTATTATGTAAATATATTCGATGAAATTATATAAGATGTTAAATAAATTACAAACTATACTAAAATTGGATACTTAATAAAAACATATTACCTTTTTTAAGGATTACCACTTTTTATATCAACGTTAAAAGAAATATTTTTCTTTTACTAATGAAGTGGTTAGAATATGTTTCAACATCCTCACATTCAATTAGTTTTCATGCATTTGTGATAGCACCTTGGAAGGTGAGAAAAAATGTTCAGTGGAGGCTAAAGAGATGTTGAATCAGATGCAGAGATAAGGAGGTTCTCAACCTCAAGACAAGGCTAGGGGAGAGAGAATTTGAAAGAAAATCTCATTCTGAAAATTCTGATTTCTATTAATGACTCCAAGTGTCCAAAATGACTACAATGTGTCTTTATATAGACCAAAGGAGTTGCATCAATGGGGGCCTTGGATCAGCCTCTTTCCTTCCCTAAAAATGGTTTGGATTGACCCAAATTACAAGTCATGTATCTAGCCACTATGTAGCCACTAATTGGGCATGGATAAGCCCATGTTATGGGTCTAAGAATTACACAAGAGAGATAAGTCCGTTCCATGAGCCTGAGAATTACACATAAAAGGTGCCTTAAGCTTTATACAAATAGGACGCTCTAAACTTATTACAACAGCCTAAACTTAAAGTATACATTGTGATGGACCCATAGATCTCCTTTGTTGCAGAACATCTCTATCAATTTGCAACATAGTTTATTCATAAAATATCATGTTTTTATTCCTTCCTTAATAATAAAGTAATTCATTTCTCAAAAATAGACTTAAAAGAAAGATTTTAAAAAAGTAAGAAGAAGATAGTAAATTTTTTATTTTAAAGAAAAATATTTTAATTTAATATTTTTAAATAAAATAACAAAATTAAAATAAATTTAACAAAATAATTATCTATTATGATTGTAAAATAATATATAATATTCTTAATTTGAAATCATAAGTTTTTATTTTTTTAATTTTCATTTAAAAAATCCTTAAAATAGTTTAATAAAACATATAAAAAGAATATATTATATTATCTATTATCCAAATGTATATATGAGCTTAAATAAATAATAAGCTATCTTAAAACTTTACATATCTTAAAAAATCTATTATCTTTTAAATGAATTCTATCATATACATAAACAATAATAGGATGCTATGTATATTTTAGCATACAAATGATGTTGTTAAAAATATTTCAACATCTTCATCAAAAAATAATTTTAACGTCTTTGTAGCATTGTTGATTAAAAAATTCTATATTTGTATTTCTTAACTTAATAATAAAGTAATAAATTTCTCAAAAAAGCATTTTATATTGATGATTTTATTGTTTTAATTAAATATATTTTACTTAAAATTTTTAAATAAAAGATAAAAGTCTAAAATTATTATAAATTTTGATATATGAATTTTATCTAATATTATAAAATTATATATGATATTTTTAATTTAAATTTTAAAATTTTTATTTATTTTTTACTTTCTAAATAATGTTTAAAATAGTTTAATCAAATATATAAAATAATAACATATATTATACTACGTATTACATAAATATATACAATAAAATTATATAAGATGTTAAATAAATTATAAGATAGTAAATTTCTTATTTCAAAGAAAAATATTTTAATTTAATATTTTAAATAAAATATAAAATTTATTAAATTAATATAACTTCAAAAAATTAATTATTTATTATGATTGTAAAATAATAGATAATATCCTTAATTTGATGAAATTATATAAGATGTTAAAAAAACTATAAACTAAAATTGGAT
This sequence comes from Canavalia ensiformis, assembly GCA_026541065.1. NCBI lineage: Eukaryota > Viridiplantae > Streptophyta > Magnoliopsida > Fabales > Fabaceae > Canavalia > Canavalia ensiformis. The sequence goes on along the minus strand of JAMKYM010000332.1, from coordinate 406,800 downwards.
ATTTGTTAAAATATGTTTCAACATCTTCACATTCAATTAACTTTCATGCATTTGCATTATAGTTTTTTCATAAAATATCATATTTTTATACCCTTCCAATATAATAAATTAAATAATCTTTTAAAATTGGCTGTAAAGAAAGATGTTAAAGAAAAAAGTTAGAAAAAAGATAGTAAATTTTTTATTTTAAAGGAAAATATTTTAATTTAATATTTTTTTGAATAAAGTAGAAAAATTAAAATAACTTCATAAATTAATTTTTTTAGTATGATTGTAAAATAATTTATAATATTATTAATTTTAAATCATAAGTTTTTATTTTTTGATTTTCTTTTAAACAATCCTTAAAATAGTTTAATCAAATATATAAAAAAAAAGATATTATATTATCTATCATCCAAATATATATCCTCTTAAATTAATCATAAGCTATCTTAAAATTTTACATCTTTTAAAATAATATTATCTTTTAAATGAATTCTTTCATATTTATCAATGACAATAGGGTGCTATTTATTTTTTTCATACAAATGATGTTGTTAAAATAATTTTCAACATATTTACAAACAAGTAATTTTATGTCTTTGTAGCATTTCATTCAAAAAGGTTATATTTGTATATCAGCAACTTAATATTGAAGTAATAAATTTCTCACAAATTATTTTAAATAGATAATCTTAAAAGTAGAGGAAAAAATGATAATTTTTTTATTTAAAGATATTTTAACTACAATTTGTAAATAAAAGATAAAAATATTAAATTATTATAAATTTAAATATATGAATTATTTTTTAATATTATAAAATAATATATAATATTTTTTATTTAAAATTTAATTTTTTTTTTTTACTTTCTAAATAATGTTTCAAATAGTTTGATAAAATATATAAAATAATAACATATATTAAACTACTTATTATATAAATATATACAATAAAACTATATAAGATGTTAAATAAATTTTAATTAAGCAATGCTAAAATTTGATATTTATTAAAAAATAATTTTTTTAATGGTTACCATTATCTATCTCAACGTTAAATGGAAATTTTTTTTTATAATAATGAAATGTTTAAAACATGTTTCAACATCCTCACATTCAAGTAATTTTCATGCATCTACAATCTAGTTTATTCATAAAATATCATATTTTTATACCCTTTCTTGATAATAAAGTAATAATTTATCAAAAATAGGATTAAAAGAAAGATTTTAAAAAAGTAAGAAGAAAATAGTATTTTTTATTTTGAAGAAAAATATTTTAATTTAATAGTTTTAAATAAAATATCAAAATTAAAATCAATTCAAAAAATTAATTATTAATTATGATTGCAAAATAATATTCTCTTTTTAAAATCATAAGTTTTTATTTTTTTAATTTTCTTTTAAAAAGTCCTTAAAATAGTTAAGCAAACATATAAAAAATATATATTATATTATCTATCCCTAAATATATATATGATCCTAAATAAATAAAAAGATATGTTAAAATCCTACATCTTTAAAAAAGAATATCATCTTTTAAATAAATTCTATCATATATATCAACGATACTAGCATCATATATATTATTTTACTATGTTGTTAAAAAATATTTCAACATCTTCACTAACAAGTAATTTTAATGTCTTTATAGCATTGTTGATTTAAAAATTTTATATTTGTATATCTTAATTTAATAATGAAGTATTAAATTTTTCAAAAATTATTTTGAATCGACGGTGTTAAAAGCATATGGACAAATGATAAATTTTGTATTTTCATTAAAATTTGTAAACAAAAGATAAAATACAAAATTATGATAAATTTTGATATATGAATTATTCTTTAATATTATAAAATATATATAATATTTTAAATTTTAAATTTTAAATTTATATTTATTTCTTACTTTCTAAATAATGTTTAAAATAGTTTAATCAAATATATAAAATAATAACATATATTATACTACTATTAGGTAAATATATAAGATAAAATTATATAGGATGTTAAATAATTTATAAGCTATATTAAAATTGGATATTTATTAAAAAATTAATTTTTTAATGATTGCAACTTTTTATATCAACGTTAAAAGGAATATTTTGTCTTCTTACTAATGAAGTGATGAAAATATTATTCAACATCTTCACATAAAAATACTTTTCATGAATTTGCAATATAATTTATTTATAAAATATTATATTTTTATACGGTTCCTTGATAATAAAGTAATTCATTTTTTAAAAAAGTGATAAACGAAAAATTTTAAAAATGTAAGAAGAAGATAGTAAATTTTTTTATTTTAAAAAAATATTTTAATTTAATATTTTTAAACAAAATATTAAAAGTAATATATTAATATAACTTCATCATTTTCATTATTTAGTATGATTGTAAAATAATATATAATATTATTAATTTAAAAACATATGTTTTTATTTTTTTTAGTTTTCTTTTAAACAATCGTTAAAATAGTTTAATCAAATATATAAAAGAAAAAGAAGATACCATATTAGCTACCATCCAAATATATGTGATCTTAAATACATATAAGCTATTTGAGAGCTTGACATCTTTTAAAAAAATATTATCTTTTAAATGAATTGTATCATATATATAAAAAATAATAGGATGCTTTGTATTTTTTTTCATACAAATAATGTTGTTAAAAATTATTTCAATATTTTCACCAACAAGTAATTTTAATATTTTTGTACCATTGTTGATTGAAAACACGTTATATTTGTATATCTTAACTTAATAATGAAGTAATAAATTTTCCAATTTTTTTTTAATGCATGGTTTAAAACAAGATGAAAAAATGATAATTTCTTTTAATTAAATACATTTTAACTACAATTTGTGAATAAAAGATAAAAATATTAAATTATTACAAATTTTGATATATGAATTATTCTTTAATATTATAAAGTAAGATATATTATTTTTAATTTAAAATTTAAAATTTTATTTATTTTTTACTTTGTAAATAATGTTTAAGCTCAGCATGATGATGAATGATGAAAGTGATGATGATGATGATTATGATGATAAGCATGATGATGAACGATGAGGAGCATGATCATGCATAATGATAGTGATGATGATGATGATGATGATGATGCTGATGTACGATTATGAGCATGTTGATGAACGATTATGAGCATTATGATGAATGATGATAGTAAGGATGATGATGATGATGATGATGATGATGATGATGATGATGTTGAGGATGACAAATAGGATTCATGATTATGATGATGATATTCGATATGTTGATAATGAATGATGATCTTGATGGTGATGATGCTGATTAGGATGATGATGATGATGACGAATGATGATGACCAAGATGATGGATGATGATGCTGATGATCTTGATGATGATGATGAACAACGGTAAACATTGATGTTGATGATGATGATTTTTTTGTGGATGACGATGCTGATATATGATGATGTTGTCGATGAGGATGATGATGATGATGATGAACTATGGTGAACATTGATGATGATGATTTTTTTGTGGATGACGATGATGGTTGATGATATTGTTAAGGATGACGATGATGATGATGATATTCAATGTGTCGATAATGAATGATGACAACGATGGTGATGATGACGATTGTGATGATGATTTTTTTTATGGATGACAATAATGATTTATGATGATGTTGAGGGTGACGATGATGATGATGAACAATGATGAATGATGAAGATGATGGTGATAATCTTGATGATGATGATGATGATGATGAACGATGATGATGACTATGATGATCAGCATGATGAGAGATGATGATAGTTGTAAACACCCAATTAGGTCCGAGACCCCCAATCATAAAATTAATCAAGAAACCAATACTAATTTAAGGAATAAATAAATCCAAAGAAAATTTAACAAAAACAAAGGAAAAACTAATAAGAAAACTTTAAAAATAAGAAAATATGGAAAATAAATCAAGAATTATAGAAATTAAAAAGAAATAAAGATAATAAAAATAGTAAAAATATACAAAAATAAAAATAACAAAAAATAAAAAAATTTTGATAATAAGAAATCAATAATAATAAATGGAAAACAACCAAATAAAAAAAAATAAAGAAAAAGGTTGATAAAAATAAAACCAATAAACATAAATCGGAAAAAATAAAATAACAAATAAAAAAAATTAATAATTAATTGAATTTAAAATAAAAACAGAAAAGAAAAATATCAAAATAAAAAGAACAAAAAAAATGAATGAAAAATTTTAAAATCACAAAAAAGAAATAAAAAATCTTTAAAATCAAAGTCTGGAAAAATCAAAAGAATTAAAAACCAGAAAAAATAATAAAAAATTCAAAAGTTTGAAAAAAGAAAAGGAAACTTAAAAAATCAAAAATAAAAAAAATTAGAATCTGAAATAATAATAAAAAAATTCAAAATCTGGAAAAATGGAAAATAGTTAATAAAAAACAGAAAAAAAAATGAAACATAAAAAATAGAAAATTAAAAAAAAAAAGTAATAGCAAAAATGTTAAAACATAACAAAATTTAAAACAGAAAGATAAAAATAAATAATAAAACTAAAAATAAATAGACGATAAAATAAAAATGAAAATAAGAAAAATATGAAATTAACAAAAATTAATAAAAAATAGAAAATTAAAAATTAGAAATAGCAAAAATGATAAAACCTTTAAAAAATTAAAATAAAAAATAAAAATAAACAAATATGGAAAAATCAAAAGAAAATATAAATTCGAAAAACAAAATCTGAAATTTAAAAAAAGGGAGAAATTAAAGACTGAAAAATAATAAAAAATGATAATAAAAAATAATATAAATAACAGAAGACTAAATAAAACTTAAAAAGAAAATAAGAAACAAAATAAATAAATAATATAATATTAAAAACCAAAAAATAGAATGGAAAAAACAACTTTAACTAACTAAAAGAAGAGAAAAGAAGAGAAAAACGGAATAACAAAAAAAGGAATTAAGGGAAGAGAAAAGAAAAGGGGGTGCAAGAAACTCGACGGGAGAAAGAGAGGAAAGACTCTGCAGATTGGAGAGTCAACGGGGAGGCAAGGACGCTAAATGCCATGAAAGGAGAGAAACTCCTCCTAGCTACACGGGGGGGAGGGGGGTTTGAATTAAACCTTTCGATCTCCCGCCAAGAAGCAGGCAAGGGAAACCAGTTGTTTTGAAGCGTCAACACCAAGAAGGAAAGTACAAGACTAATAATTCCCGCAGAGGCGACCGCCGATTACACAGGTTAGTCGCACCTTCCTCATCGCTTTCTTTTCTAGATCAAGAAGTTCCATCTTTCATCTGAATCATACTTAAATTAAAATCACAAAGAGATTGGTGAGTATGCATGATGATAACATTGGGTAAGAATCGAATTCTTGGTGTAATAAGCATAAATTTCATATAAAATCTTGTCCCTATGAACCCCCGAAAAAGTTTGGTCTGTACCCATGGGGACATATATTGTAGGCAAGAAAGGAATATGCCAGATATTCAGTTGCTAGCTGCATGTGAATCCACAAAAAATCCGCGAGCTGGAGTTTCGAAGGGAAAATCCCGAGCCATCTCTAGTAATATGCATAAGATACCATACCTTCTGATCCACAGAAATCGGGAATATTCGTCAAGGGGGCATGATAATAAAGTTCCAAGTGTGTCCAGTTACACATGCCGTCATCACACATGTACGTTATGGCACATGTTCATATTTCTGATGATATAGCCATCAAAATGTGGCCATCGGGGGGTATACAGGGCAGTTGTAGTGGATCCAATGGTTGTTGCAAGAACGTTGCCTTCTGAAAACTTCATAAATGATGTCATCGAGCAAATAGCCGAAACATTAAAGGACCAGTAGGAGACACTGAAAATGAACGAGACTTCAAGCATCTATACGCTGCCTACATGAGAAATTGGTGGCATTTGAAAGGGGCACACACACGAGGACAAAGCTTTAGTCAACACGTGTTCATACTCTTGAATAAGGCCAAGTGAACTACCATGCAACTTCTGGTCCACGTCGAGAAATTCATGCAGTTTGCTAAACAAGCTTTCAAGTGAGCTAAGAAACATCTCCAGAAGCCTACAAGTTAGTATCAACAGTCGTGTTTATGAGTTTGGAGATATCTAGTCAACACTCCGCTCGAATCACCTGTTTCTGAACTTTGATCCACGATTTGGTCATCAGCCACGTCTGTTCTCACATTCCAAGCGGTGAACAGAAAGCCTTGTACAAGTGATCTCCAACTGGCACTAGGGCAGTAAGTTAGCTTGCAAAAGAGGCTGGTCAAAACGTCAATCGAAACATCCGGATCAGCCATGGCGATGGTTGGCAGACATTTAGATGAAGGCCAAAAAACTGGACTCTTGTTATGCCAAATGTGTGAATTGATATTCTGGTCAAGGGGGTCACTAGCGGTGGGTTCGAGGGCATCAAATCAGTGAATGGCCTTGAAGTTCTAAGTGGGTTCAGCTTAGATGGTCCTTAGGTCTTCCTTGATAAGTTACTGGCAATAGGCACCGGGGTCAATAACCATCATTCATCAGGGCTCTGCTAACACCTGAAGGGCTACTCAGACTGGGATGATTTCAGTTGAAGTGCTGCTACCTAAGAAGCATCAGCCTTTATCCAAGGGAAAATTGAAATCATGAAGAAAATAGAATGCCATGCAGGCTCGTATCGTTGGATTTTATTTTAATTCTCTTCAAAGATAATAGAAACGAGTTTGCAGTGATCTTGGCCTTGGTGTGAGTACAACACACCCCTCTGAACCTTCTGATCGTTGGCGCCAAAAGCTAATCTGGTCACCCTGAGTCAGTATTTACGAAAAGGTTGGTGAAGCACGTTTAGCAACTACCCATGCATATGCAGGTTTGGGACGATACCCCCGTGTACGTCGTGGCCTGCCTCGCTTGAGAGGCATTCCTCTGAAAATGGAATTGAAGAAAAGGATGGAGTCCAGAAAGTTGTTGATCCTATTATCGTAAGAACAGTCGTTAAGAATTTCTTTAACCTTCTAGAAGAAGTTTCTGTTGAACAAGAGTATAGCTTATCACTTTGCCCACGAGGGAAAGTTTTCCCGGAATCGCATCAAGCAAACCTTAAGTCACTTCGGTGGAGAGGGCCAGCGTGATCATCGACCTGCTGGTCTTTAGGAGCTCGAGAAATCGGCCTTGACGAGGACACATTTAGCCATGCAGGCACCATGCATCATTAAATGTAATAGCATTGCCTTCAAGTATTAACCAAAGTTCGTAAGTATCTGATCCAAAGACCCCTATCAGCTCAGTGGTTGGTACAAATCACCCTGGGCATAGCGGTCACAGGTTCGAGTCTCGCTCGTTGCCGTTTATTTTAATTTGCTTAAATTTCACGTGCATTCTTAATCAAATTCGCGAATCAAATCACAAACACAGGGCTCAACATAGATGGCGACTTCACTGGGGATATTAGAGAGTCAAGCCCAGTTAATTGAGTGTGAGTCAAGCCCAGTTAATTGAGTGTGCACTGTAATTGATCCCTTCACTGTTTATATGCATGATTTATTTATTGCATGTTATTTATCTGTTGGTTTATTCATGATTTATTATTCTGTTTATTCTCTCTACAACCCTAGGATAGACAAACGATAAATTGCTATATATATCTCTATAATTTCCCCAATTGCAGGTAACTCAAAATAATGTGCCCTCCATACATCGTATTGCATTTCATCATGAGTGGGGCCCTATACCCGGGTCTGAGTGCTGCCTAGGATAGAGGGATCTAGTGGTGTCACTCTAGGGCCTACGTCCTGATTGGCTATCACGAAAATCCCGGCTAGAATGCGTCCTATTTGTAATGTCCCGCAACTAGTGGCTACTTCTATTGTTGTGGCAAGCATTATGGACTGGAACTTAGCTATAGTGACCTCCACACCTCAGGATTACTAACCACCTTTGAGAGGTTCATGCATAAAAGGCCATAGATCCTTAGGACAGGTAACCCGCATAAGAAACAAAGAGGGCCCAAAGAAAATTAAAAGGACGGTTTAGAAATAGGAAAATTAGGAAAATAATCTTTGAAAATAATGAAAATATAAAAAAGATTCAATAGGAGAGAATGAAATATTGAAAACTTAAAGAATGCTTTCCAGAAAAATTCTAGCAAAACTAAAAAGTTTTTAAAAAAACAAAACTAAAGGTTTTTCTAGCACAATAAATGTACCCAAATTCATAAAAAACACAAAATTGTCAAGAAATCAAAGACAAATAAATTAAACCACTCAACTCTTCTCAAAATGTTCAAATCCTTAGTTATTTGTGCATACCATGCATGCATTCATGCATCAAGTAAATTTTATCATGAAAAAGAAGATTTCAAAAATCACTCCACACATTTTTCATCTACATACTCATTTTGCATCAACATTTTTATCATTCATGATTTTTATATTCAAACGGTTTCTCAAAAAAAAAAAAAAATTTAACTTTAACAGAAAGATTAGAGAAAGACAACTTCCTCGACATCCTTATAGGACTCGTGCACAATCAAAAATCATGGATGAGTTGGAGAGACAGAATGAGGAGTTGAGAGATGAGGTCAGAACTCTAAAAGAACAAGTGGCTAGACTGGTGGAGGCCGCACAACTATCCAAACAAAAAGAGGCAAGGGATTCTCTACCGGGAGAACCAACTGACCCAATACATCCTCTTGGCTTCACTCCACCATTAACCATACCTCCGCAAACCGAAGGGGTTCACTATGGGTATCCTCATGGGCATGCACCTTCATACAACCAAACACAAGCCACAACACAAACTCAAACACATAACCTATCTCTAAACACCACTTCACGGGCCTATCAAACAGCCGTTGGGGGAACGCATCCTATGTTCACCCAAGGGCCTCACCCTGTGTACCTACCATTTCCTCAACCTCACCATATGCCTGAGGAAGGGTCTAGAAGAAAGGATCAAGGCAATCGAGGTGAATGCTTATGAAGTTACAGATGCAGCCGACCTGTGCCTAGTTCCAGATGTAGTAATCCTTCCCAAATTCAAGGTTCCTGAATTTGAGAAATATTAAGGAACCAGCTGCCCGAAGAGCCACTTAGCCATGTACTGTAGGAAGATGTCTCCTTATAGGCACGTCGATAAGCCGCTTATGCATTTTTTCAGATGTGATGAATTAGGGACAGCCACTTGTACACTGGGGCTAGAGCGGACACATATCCTGTTCATGGAGTGGACCTAGCCGAGGCTTTCCCCTAGCAACATCAAGATAATGCGGGAGATGGCTCCTGATAGGACTCAGCTCCAAAACATGGCCAAGAAAGGAGATGAGACCTTCAAGCAGTACGCTCAAAGATGGCGAGAGTTAGCTGCTCAAGTGCAACCTCCTTTATCTGAGAAAGAGATGGTCAGCACGTTCGTAGACACACTCCAAGATCCTTTTTATGACAAGATGATTGGCAGTGTGACTTCTAGCTTCTCCGATGTCGTCATCATTGGAGAAAAGATCGAGGGTGGCATGCGTTGAGGAAGGATCGCGCACAAGTCCGCAGGGATAGTTGATGCCTCTGTAGAAAAGAAGAAGACATAGGAGACTTATAATGTGGCTTCAAGTCAAGGACATTACATGCCTCAGATGGCATCTTATGGACCAACTGGCTTCCAGCCATCACCATATACACCTTACATTCCATATCCTTACATCACCACCACATACCAAACACCATACCCTCCTACTTACAACTATCAAACACAAATTCGACCGCCCACACCATACACGGTCCACATACAAGCCATAAGCCCTAATCCTAGCCAAAGCCAAAAGAAGGAAAAGTATCCTGTCCAGTTTGATCCCATTCCAATCACCTACATCGAGCTGCTACCTCGGCTAATCAATAACTCTCTAGTGGTTCCTTACCCTTTGAAACCTCAAGAACCACCATACCCTAAATGGTATGATGCCAATGCCATATATGGCTACCATGTAGGGTACATTGGTCATTCAACAGAAAACTGCCAAGTCCTGAAACGCAAGGTGCAAAGCCTAATTGATGCTAAACGGCTAGATTTTGTGAAGATCGCCCCTAACCCAGTGCCAAATCATGAGAGCTCGTCAACTAGCTAAGAAAATGGGAGCAGCACGACAAATTGCTTTGTACAAATCGAGCTATCAAGGAAAATCATCCAGGATTTGTCATATTTTTCAAAATCAATCTTTGTAAATAAATCTCAATGAATAATACAAGACTTTACATTTTTCATGTTTCTTGAGCACGTGCTTTACATTTTGGCTTTACTTATAAAATTTACCACTCTTATCCACTCAGCTCACTTCTTATTCCTATACCCAAACAATAAATACCAATTGGTGAGGATGCCAATGCTGTAATAAATAATCATGAACGTCTAATTAATCAAGCTTAAAGAGAAAAGCCCAATGAGGAAGCAGAATAACAACCAGGGATTCTAGATCCCCATTCAAAGTGTCTTGTCAAATAAAATATCCTGCTGGAATCAAGTCCAGGCAAAATTAGGGATGTAAGAAAGGATCCGCTGAATTAAGGAACCAAATGATCCCGGCAAGATCAACATCCAACTACATAAAATTCGAGAAAAAGAAGAAAGCCCGCTGGATTAAATCAAAATGATCCAGGCAAAATCAGGGTCAAAACATAAAATTCAAGAAGAAGAAAAACCCGCTGGATTAAAAGCCAAAAATAATCCAGGAAAAAGTAGGGTTAACGTTTAAAAATAAATCGACAAAGTCATGATCAGAAAAGGTCTCGTTGGTTTCCAACAATGATTCAGGAAAAAATAGGATCAAGCAGAAGGCCCGCTAGGTCGAAAACTCTTAAAGACGACCTAGGCAAAAGTTAGGGCACGATCAAACAGAAGGCCCGCTAGGTCAAAAACTCTCAAAGATGACCTAGGCAAAAGTTAGGGCACAATCAAGCAGAAGGCCCGCTAGGTCGAAAACTCTCAAAGATGACCTAGGCAAAAGTTAGGGCACAATCAAGTAAAAGGCCCGCTAGGTCGAAAACTCTCAAAAATGACCTAGGAAAAAGTTAGGGCACAATCAAGCAGAAGGCCCGCTAGGTCGAAAACTCTCAAAGATGACCTAGGCAAAAGTTAGGACACCATCAAGCAGAAGGCCCGCTAGGTCGAAAACTCTCAAAATGACCTAGGCAAAAGTTAGGGAAATTTAAGAAGAAAAGGCCCGCTAGGTCGAAAACCCGTAAGGGCGACTTAGGCAAAAGTTAAGGCAAAACGAAGGACCTGCTGGGTTGAAAACTCAAAGGAATAACCCAGGCAAGAGTTAAGGTCTAATCAAGAATCCCAGGACAACATGACATTTCTGCACCTCATATCTTCCTAAAACTAGGGCAAAATTTTGCCATTTCTCAAGCTTGGCTAATTAGACAATCAAGATTATAAAAAGCAGCATTGGCATTTTTCACCAAGAGGTGCCATTTGGGCGATCGAACCCACACCTTTCATCATCCTTTCCTTTCAAATACACTACCTTAAAACATACAACCTCAAAATTCTCTATTTCTTTCTTTTAACCAGCCAAAATCCACTTGTACACCCCAATAGTGCACATGCCAAGGAAATGTGAAAAATGTAAAAATGAAAAAGATTGATTTTGAAAAATCATGACAAGTCGGACGAATCCTCAACCATCGCAGCACGACATGACTGCTTCCCAAAAGATCATCCTCTTGTCAGACATAATGCCACCAAGACAAAAGGAGTGTGTCTTATTCAATACTGCTGACCATTGTTGGGTCTCAAAGATCCTGGAAAAGAAGGTTCCAAAGTTGATCAAGAAGTCAAGAGATTGACCAAAACACTGGACTTAAATCAATCTAGCTCGTCCTAATTTTTTATTCCTGTCACACCAACTATAAGGCTGTCGAGAAAGGACATGTCAAAAAAAAAATCAACATTAGGAGAAACAAAATTTTCCACCATTTCATGGTTTGCATTTATCCCATAGCATCTGTTTCATCAAGTAAATATTTCAAGCATCAAAATAAGAACCCCACATCATTTCTGCATGCAAGCTTCACAAATATCGCATTCTTTTCATTCACTCAAACAGTACATAAGCATCTTTTATTCAAGCATTGCACATCCCATTTTTCAAAACTAATTAAGACTAAGGAAAATTGCTCGAATCAATTATAATTAAAACAAAATTTAATTTGAGGTCATCCTCAAATTCTAAATCAAGTTCAAACTGAGGCAAACGTTTGCCCACAAAAATTTAATTTGAGCTCATCCTCAAATTCTAAATCAAGTTCAAACTAGGGCAAACATTTGCCCATAAAAATTTAATTTAAGGTCTTCCTCAAATTCTAAATCAAGTTCAAACTGGGGCAAACGTTTGCCCACAAAAATTTAATTTGAGGTCATCCTCAAATTCTAAATCAAGTTCAAGTTGGGGCAAACACTTGCCCACACAAAAATACGATTTGAGATCATGGATCGAGTCTAAACTGGGGCAAATGCTTGCCCACGAAAATTCAATTTGGGGCCATCCCCAATTTCTGAATCAAGTTTAGAACGAGGCGATCGTTTGCCCAAGAAAGATTTAAATTCAAGAACAAAACTGGGGCAAGCATTTGCCTAGATAATTCAAGTTGAGACAATTAACAAGTTCAAGTTAAAATTCAAACTAGGGCAGACATGTGTCCAGAAAATTCAAGTTGAGGCAATCCTCAACTCCTCAATTCAAGTCAAAATTCAAAATTGGGGCAAAATGTTTACCCAAACTTCATTCAAATCAAGGCGTCCTTCAAACATCAAGAATCTTCTAAACTGGGGAAAAATGGTTGCCCAAGTCTCTTCAAGAAAATAATTATCAAAATACTCAAGAAACCTTCAAGTTCAAGGCAATTTATTTTTAATTCACGAAAAACGAATTTCAAAAATAGGTTGTCCGAGGCAGCTAAAGAAAAGTCCACATCCCACCCTCACGTGCATTCCTATGGCACATCATGTCATCTTCCCTCTACCTGTCTCAACAGGCCATTCATGCTTCACCTGTCTTAATAGGTCCTTTTTTTTCTTTCCTATCGCTGTCCAAATAGTCACAATCAAGTTTAATGGCCTATGTTATCAGGCCACCATCAAGTTTTAATTTTTGCATCAGGGCCTATGTTGTCAGGCCTCCTCAAGTTTAAATTTATGCATAATGGCCTATGTTGTCAGGCCTCACCAAGTTTTAATTCCTGCATCATCAAGTTTTAATTTCTGCATAATGGCCTAGGTTGTCAGGCCACATCAAGTTTACATTTCTACATCATGGCCTATGTTGTCAGGCCTCATCAATTTTTAATTCTTGCATCACCAAGTTTTAATTTCTACATCATCAAGCTTTAATTTCTGCATCATCAAGCTTTAATTTCTGCATCCTCAAGCTTTAATTTCTGCATCATGGTCTATGTTGTCAGGCCTTATCAAGTTTACCTTTCTGCACCAAGAAGCTTTAATTTCTACATCATCAAGCTTTAATTTTTGCATCATGGCCTATAATGTTAGGCCTTATCAAGTTTACCTTTCTGCATCATCAAGTTCAATTTCTGCCTCATCAAGTTTAATTTCTGCATCATGGGCTATGTTGTCAGGCCTCATCAAGTTTACCTTTCTGCATCATCAAGTTCAATTTCTTCCTCACCAAGTTTAATTTTTGCATCATGGCCTATGTTGTCAGACCTCATCAAGTTTACCTTTCTGCATCATCAAGTTCAATTTCTGCCTCATCAAGTTTACCTTTCTGCATCATCAAGTTCAATTTCTGCCTCACCAAGTTTAATTTCTGCATCATGGCCTATGTTGTCAAGCCTCATCAAGTTTACCTTTCTGCATCATTAAGTTTTAATGTTTGCATCATGGCCTATGTCGTCAGGCCACCATCAAGTTTACCTTTCTGCATCATCAAATTCAATTTTTGCATCATTAAGTTTTAATTTCTGCATCATAGCCTATGTCGTCAGGCCACCATCAAGTTTACCTTTCTACATCATCAAGCTTTAATTTCTGCATCATCAAGTTTACCTTTCTGCATCATCAAGTTCAATTTCTGCATCATTAAGTTTTAATTTCTGCATTAGGTCCTATGTTGTCAGGCCCCCATCAAGTTTCCTTTCTGCATCATCAAGTTTACCTTTTTCAGCACGTTCAAGTTTTCCTTTTTCAGCACGTTCAAGTTTTCCTTTTTCAACATGCTCAAGTTTTCCTTTCAGCATGTTCAAGTTTTCCTTTTCTGCACGTTCAAGTTTTCTTTTTCAGCACGTTCAAGTTTCCCTCTTTCAACACGTTCAAGTTTTCCCTTTTAGCATGTTCAAGTTTTCCTTTTCAGCACGTTCAAGTTTTCCTTTTCAGCATGTTCAAGTTTTCCCTTTTCAGCACATTCAAGTTTTCCATTCCGCACGTTCAAGTTTTCCTTTCCGCACGTTCAAGTTTTCCTTTCAGGACGTTCAAGTTTTCCTTCTCAGCACGTTCAAGTTTTCCTTTCCTGCACGTTCAAGTTTTCTTTTCTGCACGTTCAAGTTTTTCTTTCTGCATACTCAAGTTTTCTTTTCTGCACCTTCAAGTTTTCTTTCATACATCATCAAATTTAATTTTTTTACATTAAGGCCTATGATGTCAGGCCTCAAGCATGGATAGACTTCTATACATCGGCCTATGCTGTCAGGCCACCTTGTACATACCTTACATCTTAGTTCCCGCATACTTCCCGACCTTAAATAGGTCATTCTATTCCTTGCCCACGTCCGTCCTAACGGACCTCTGTCACCTTACTTTCGTAGTATCCGTGGCCTAATTAGGCTATGTGATTAAGCATTGCAAACCCTATTGGTTTACCCATAGCCTAATTAGGTTATGCTATCAAGTCGGCGAGGTTACTCAGAAACCACCATCGTCCAGGCATCCATCTTCAAGTTCAAGATTTCTTATGCTTGTCGGGTTTGTTCGTTAGAGCCTGCCTCGTACATAACGTGTTCACGTCTTTACTCATTTCCTATCCCGATAACTCAGAATTAATTCTCATATTATCTTATAGAAAATGAGTAAATAGGGGCAAACTGTAAACACCCAATTATGTCTGAGGCCTCCAATCATAAAATTAATCAAGAAACCAATACTAATTTAAGGAATAAATAAATCCAAAGAAAATTTAACAAAAAGAAAGGAAAAAATAATAAGAAAACTTTAAAAATAAGAAAATTTGGAAAATAAATCAAGAATTATAGAAATTAAAAAGAAATAAAGATAGTAAAAATATACAAAAATAAAAATACCAAAAAATAACAAAACATAAAAAAAATTTAATAATAAGAAATCAATAATAATAAATGTAAAACAACCAAATAAAAACAAATAAAGAAAAAGGTTAATAAAAATAAAACCAATAAACATAAATCAGAAAAAATAAAATAAAAAATAAGAAAAACAAATAATAATTAATTGAATTTAAAATAAAAACAGAAGAGAAAAAAAATCAAAATAAAAAGAACAAAAAAAATGAATGAAAAATTTTAAAATCACGAAAAAGAAATAAAAAATCTTTAAAATCAAAGTCTGGAAAAATTAAAGAATTAAAAACCAGGAAAAATAATAAAAAATTCAAAATTCTGAAGAAAAAAAAAGGAAAATTAAAAAATCAAAAATCAAAACATTAGAATCTAAAATAATAATAAAAAAATTTAACATCTGGAAATATGGAAAATAATTAATAAAAAATAGAAAAAACAAATGAAAAAGGGAAAATGAAAAATAAAAAGTAGTAATAGCAAAAATGTTAAAACATAAAAAAATTAAAACAGAAAAATAAGAATAAATAATAAAACTGAAAGTAAATAGAGGATAAATTAAAATGAAAATAAGAAAAATCTGAAATTAACAAAAATTAATAAAAAATAGAAAACTACAAAATAGTAATAGCAAAAATGATAAAACATTTAAAAAATTAAAACAGAAAAAATAAAAATAAACAAATATGGAAAAATCAAAAGAAAATATAAATTCGAAAAACAAAATCTGAAATTTTAAAAAAGGGAGAAATTAAAGACTGAAAAATAATAAAAAATGATAATAAAAAATAATATAACTAACAGAAGACTAAATAAACTTAAAAAGAAAATAAGAAACAAAATAAATAAATAATATAATATTAAAAACCAAAAAACAGAATGGAAAAAACGACTTTAACTAACTAAAAGAAGAGAAAAGAAGAGAAAAACGGAATAACAAAAAAAGGAATTAAGGGAAGAGAAAAGAAAAGGGGGGTGCAAGAAACTCGACGGGAGAAAGAGAGGAAAGACTCTGCGGATTAGAGAGTCAACGGGGAGGCAAGGACGCTAAACGCCATGAAAGGAGGGAAACTCCTCCTAGCTACACGGGGGGGGTTGAATTAAACCTTTTGATCTCCTGCCAAGAAGCAGGCAAGGGAAACCAGTTGTTCTGAAGCGCCAACACCAAGAAGGAAAGTACAAGACTAATAATCCCGCAGAGTCGACCACCGATTACACAGGTTAGTCAAACCTTCCTCATCACTTTCTATTCTAGATCAAGAAGTTCCATCTTTCATCTGAATCATACTTAAATTAAAATCACGAAGAGATTGGTGAGTCTGCATGATGATAACACTGGGTAAGAATCGAATTCTTGGTGTAATAAGCATAAATTTCATATAAAATCTTGTCCCTATGAACCACCGAAAAAGTTTGGTCTGTACCCAAGGGGACATAGATTGTAGGCAAGAAAGGAATATGCAAAATATTCAGTTGCTAGCTGCATGTGAATCCACAAAAAATCCGCGAGCTGGAGTTTCGAAGGGAAAATCCCGAGCCATCTCTAGTAATATGCATGAGATACCACACCTTCTGATCCACAGAAATCGGGAATATTTGTCAAGGGGGCATGATACTAAAGTTCCAAGTTTGTCCAGTTACACATGCCGTCATCATGCATGTACGTTGTGGCACATGTTCAGATTTCTAATGATATAGCCATCAAAATGTGGCCATCGGGGGGTACACAGGGCAGTTGTAGTGGATCCAACGGTTGTTGCAGGAACGTTGCCTTCTGAAAACTTCATAAATGATGTCATCGAGCAAATAGCCGAAACATTAAATGACTAGTAGGAGACACTGAAAATGAACGAGACTTCAAGGATCTATACGCTGCCTACATGAGAAATTGGTGCCATTTGAAAGGGGCACACACACGAGGACAAAGCTTTAGTCAACATGTGTTCATACTCTTGAATAAGGCCAAACGAACTGCCATGCAACTTCTGGTCCACATTGAGAAATTCATGCAGTTGGATAAACAAGCTTTCAAGTGAGCTAAGAAACATCTCCTGAAGCCTACAATTTAGTATCAATAGTCGTGTTTATGAGTTTGGAGATATCTAGTCAACACTCCGCTTAAATCACCTGTTTCTGAACTTTGATCCACGATTTGGTCATCAGCCACGTCTGTTCTCACATTCCAAGCGGTGAACAGAAAGCCTTGTACAAGTGATCTCCGACTGGCACTAGGGCAGTAGTGTTTGCTTGCAAAAGAGGCTGGTCAAAACGTCAATCAAAACATCCGGATCAGCCATGGCGATGGTTGGCAGACATTCAGAATGAAGGCCAAAAAATTGGACTCTTGTTATGCCAAATGTGTGAATTGATATTCTGGTCAAGGGGGTCACTAGATGTGGGTTCGAGGGCATCAAATTAGTGAATGGCCTTGAAGTTCTAAGTGGGTTCGGCTTAGATGGTCCTTAGGTCTTCCTCGACAAGTTACTGGCAATAGGCACTGGGGTCAATAATCATCATTCATCAGGGCTCTGCTAACACCTGAAAGACTACTCAGACTGGGATGACTTCAGTTGAAGTGCTGCTACCTAAGAAGCATCAGCCTTTATCCAAGGGCAAATAGAAATCATGAAGAAAATAGAATGCCATGTAGGCTCGTATCGTTGGATTTTATTTTAATTCTCTTCAAAGATAATAGAAATAAGTTTGCAGTGATCTTGGCCTTGGTATGAGTACAACACACCCCTCTGAACCTTCTGATCCTTGGCGCCAAAAGCTAATCTGGTCACCCTGAGTCAGTATTTACGAAAAGGTTGGTGAAGCACGTTTAGCAACTGCCCATTCATATGCAGGTTTGGGACGATACCCCTGTGTATGTTGCGGCTTGCCTCGCTTGAGAGGCATTTCTCTGAAAATGGAATTGAAGAAAAGGATGGAGTCCAGAAAGTTGTTGATCCTATTATCGTAAGAACAGTCGTTAAGAAATTCTTTAACCTTCTGAAAGAAGTTTCTGTTGAACAAGAGTGTAGCTTATCACTTTGCCCACGAGGGAAAGTTTTCCCAGAATCGCATCAAGCAAACCTTAAGTCACTTCGGTGGAGAGGGCCAGCGTGATCATCGACTTGATGGTCTTAAGGAGCTCGAGATATCGGCCTTGACGAGGCCACGTTTAGCCATGCAAGTGCCATGCATCATTAAATGTAATAGCATTGCCTTCAAGTATTAACCAAAGTCCGTAAGTATCTGATCCAAAGACCCCTATCAGCTCAGTGGTTGGTACGAATCACCCTGGGCATAGCGGTCACATGTTCGAGTATCGCTCATTGCCGTTTATTTTAATTTGCTTAAATTTCATGTGCATTCTTAATCAAATCCGTGAATCAAATGACAAACACAGGGCTCAGCACAATAGTGATGTTTATGATGATGATGATGATGATGATGATGGTGAACAATGATGATGCTGATGTACGATGTTGAGCATGATGATGAACAATGAGAATTAATGATGATAGTGATGATGATGATAATTATGATGAACTACGGTAGACGTTGATGATGATGATGATGAACGATGATGAGCTTGATGATGAACGTTGTTGAGGGTGATGATGAATGATCATAGTAATGATGGCATTGATGATGATGAACTACAGTAAACGTTGATGATGATTTTCTTATGGATGACGATGATGATGATGATGATGATGGTGATGATGATGATGATGAGCATGATGATGAATGATGATAGGTTAATTTGCGCACTAGGATGAACATGCTATGGTAATCAGGCGATATAAATGTCATTTCAGATCCAAATTCTACAAATAATATCATTCCAGAAACTAGAGAGAAATAAAAAGAAAATTAAATAAAAATCATGGAAAACGGAGATCATTTGACCGACTAAAAACAAAAACGAAAATAGAGATGAAGATCAACCTCAAGAACACACAAGATTTTTCAGCCAAAATTGGAATTCAAATCTTAGAATTTTTAGAAAATATTTTTTGGTAGATCTGAAAAATTAAAACCAATAAATTTAAAGATATGGATTATAGGAATAAAAAAAAATAAGTTTGTCATAAATCCAATCAGAAATCAGCAGGTTATGCACAAATCAACCAGCTAGGTTAATTTGCGCACCAGGATGAACATGCTTCGGTAATCAGGCGATATAAATTTCATTTCAGATTCAAATTGGACAAATAGTATGACTCTAGAAACTAGAGAGAAAGAAAAATAAAACTCAATAAAAATCATGGAAATGGGAGATCTTTTGACTGATTAAAAAAAACGAAAAAAGAGACGAAGATCAACCTCAAGAACACACATGATTTTGGCGCCAAAATTGGAATTCACATGTAAGAATTTTTCGAAAATATTTTTTCGTAGATCTGAAAAATTAAAACCCATAAATTGGTCGATATACATTATAGGAATGAAACAAAACATGTTTGAGATAAATCCAATCAGAAATGAGCAAGTTATGCACAAATCAACAAGCTAGGTTAATTTGCGCATCATGATGAACATGCTTCGGTAATCAGGTGATATAAATTTCATTTCAGATTCAAATTGGACAGATAGTATGATTCTAGAATCTGGAGAGAAAGAAAAATACAACTCCATAAATTTCATGGAAATCAAAGATCATTTGACTGATTAAACAGAAGAAAAGAAAAAAGAGACGAAGATCAACCTCAAGAACACACATGATTTTGCCGCCAAAATTTGAATTCACATCTCAGAATTTTTAGAAAATATTTTTTGGTAGATCTGAAAAATTAAAACCAATAAATTGATCGATATACATTATAGGAATCAAACAAAACAAGTTTGAGATAAATCCAATTAGAAATGAGCAAGTTATGCACAAATCAACAAGCTAGGTTCATTTGCGTAATAGGATGAACACGCTACGGTAATCAGGCGATATAAATTTCATTTCAGATCCAAATTCTACAAACAATATCATTCTAGAAACTAGGGTGAATGACAGATAAAATTCAATAAAAATCACCGAAAGCGGACATAATTTGACTGAATAAAAACTAAAACTAAAATTGAGACGAAGATCAACCTCAAGAACACACAAGATTTTGGCGCCAAAATTTGAATTCAAATCTAAGAATTTTTCGAAAATATTTTTTCGTAGATCTGAAAAATCTAACGATATAGATTATAGGAATAAAACAAAACAATTTTGAGATAAATCCAATCAGAAATGAGCAAGTTATGCTCATATCAACAAGCTAGGTTAATTTGTGCACTAGGATTAACATGCTACGATAATCAGGCGATTGAAATTTCATTGAGATCCGAATTCTACAAATAATATCATTCTAGAAACTTGAGAGAAAGACAAAGAAAATTCAATAAAAATCACGGAAAGCGGAGATAATTTGACCAATTAAAAACAAAAACAAAAACAAAAACGAAGATCAACGTCAAGAACACACAAGATTTTTGCGCCAAAATTTGAATTCAAATCTCAGAATATTTAGAAAATATTTTTTGGTAGATCTGAAAAATAGAAACCAATAAATTGAAAGATATGGATTATAGGAATAAAAAAAACATGTTTGCCATAAATCCAATCAGAAATGAGCAAGTTATGCACAAATCAACAACCTAGGTTAATTTGCACACCAGGATGAACATGCGTCGGTAATCAGGCGATATAAATTTCATTTCAGATTCAAATTGGACAAATAGTATGATTCTAGAAACTAGAGAGAAAGACAAATAAAACTCAATAAAATTCATGGAAATCAGAGATCATTTGACTGATTAAAAAAAACGAAAACAGCGATGATGATCAACCTCAAGAACATACAAGATTTTGGCGCCAAAATTTAAATTCAAATCTAAGACTTTTTCGAAAATATTTTTTGGTAGATCTGAACAATTACAACCAATAAATTGAACGATATATATTTAGGAATCAAAAAAAATATGTATTTATCAATTTATTGGTATATCTCAGAATTAAAACTAATTTGTAGAATTTGGATGAACATATTAGAGATAAATCCATTCAGAAATGAGCAAGTTATGCAAAAACAACAAGTTAGGTTAATTTGCACACTAGGATGAACATGCTACGGTAATGAGGCGATATAAATTTTATTTCAGATCCAAATTCTACAAATAATATCATTCCAGAAACAAGAGAGAAAGAAAAAGAATATTCAATAACAATCACGGAAATAGACATGAAGATCAACATGAAGAACACACATGAGTTTTCCGCCTAAATTTGAATTCAAATCTCAGAATTTTTAGAAAATATATTTTGGTAGATCTGAAAAATTAAAACCAATAAATTGAAAGATATGGATTATAGGAATCAAACAAAACAAGTTTTCCATAAATCCAATCAGAAATGAGCAAGTTATGCACAAATCAACAAGCTAGGTAAATTTGCGCACCACGATTAACATGCATCGGTAATCAGGCGATATAAATTTCATTTCAGATTCAAATTGGACAAATAGTATGATTCCAGAAACTAGAGAGAAAGATAGAGAAAACTCGATAAAAATAATGGATATGGGAGATCATTTGACTGATTAAAAAAAACGAAAACAGAGACGAAGATCAACCTCAATAACACAGATGATTTTGGTGCCAAAATTTGAATTCACATCTAAGAATTTTTCGAAAATATTTTTTGGTACATCTAAAAAATTAAAACTAATAAATTTAATGATATAGATTATAGGAATCAAACAAAACACGTTTGAGATAAATCCAATCAGAAATGAGCAAGTTATGCACAAATCAACAAGCTAGGTTAATTTGCGTACTAAGATGAACATGCTACGGAAATCAGGCGATATAAATTTCATTTCAGATCCAGATTCTACAAACAATATCATTCCAGAAACTAGAGAGAAAGACAGAGAAAATTTAATAAAGATTACGGAAAGCGGAGATAATTTGACTAATTAAAAACAAAAACGAAGAAAGAGACGAAGATCAACCTCAAGAACACAACATTTTGGCGCCAAAATTTGAATTCAAATCAAAGAATTTTTCGAAAATATTTTTTTGTAGATCTGAAAAATTAAAACCAATAAATTGAACGATATAGATTATAGGAATCAAACAAAACAAGTTTGTGTTAAATCCAATTAGAAATGAGCAAGTTATGTACAAATCAACAAGCTAGGTCAATTTATGCACTAGGATGTACATGCTACGGTAATCAGGCGATATAAATTTCATTTCAGATCCATATTCTACAAATAATATCACTCCAGAAACTAGAGAGAAAGAAAAATAAAATTCAATAAAAATCACGGAATGCGGAGATAATTTGACTGATTAAAAACAAAAACGAAAATAGAGACGAAGATCAACCTCAAGAACACACAAGATTTTTCAGCCAAAATTTGAATTCAAATATCAGAATTTCTAGAAAATATTTTTGGGTAGATCTGAAATATTAAAACCAATAAATTGAAGGATATGGATTATAGGAATAAAAAAAAACAAGTTTTACATAAATCCATCCAGAAATGAGCAAGTTATGCACAAATCAACAAGCTAGGTTAATTTGCGCACTAGGATAAACATGCTAGGGTAATCTGGCGATATCAATTTTGTTTCAGATCCAAATTCTACAAATAGTATCATTCCAGAAAATAGAGAGAAAGACAAATAAAACTCAATAAAAATCATGGAAATCGGAGATAATATGACTGATTAAAAACAAAAACGAAAACAGACACGAAGATCAACCTCAAGAACACACATGATTGTGGCGCCAAAATTTGAATTCAAATCTAAGAATTTTTCGAAAATATTTTTTGGTAGATCTGAAAAATTAAAACCAATAAATTGAACGATATAGATTATAGGATTCAAAAAAAACAATTTTTCCATAAATCCAATCAGAAATGAGCAAGTTATGCACAAATCAACAAGCTAGGTTAATTTGCGCACCACAATGAACATGCTTCGGTAATCAGGCGATATAAATATCATTTCACATTCTAATGGGACAAATAGTATGATTCTAGAGACTATAGAGAAAGATAAATAAAACTCAATAAAATTGATGGAAATCAGAGATCATTTGACTCATTAAAAACAAAAACAAAAAGAGACGAAGATCAAGCTCAAGAACACACAATATTTTTGCGCAAAAATTTGAATTAGAATCTACGAATTTTTAGAAAATATTTTTTGGTATATCTGAAAAATTAAAACCAAAAAATTGAACGATATAGATTATAGGAATCATACAAAACTAGTTTGCCATAAATCCAATCATAAATGAGCATGTTATGCATAAATCAACAAGCTAGGTTAATTTGCGCACCACGATGAACATGATTCGGTAATCAGGCGATATAAATTTCATTTCAGATTCAAATTGGACAAATAGTATGATTCCATAAATTAGAGAGAAAGACAGAGAAAATTCAATAAAAATTACGGAAAGCGGAGATCATTTGACTGATTAAAAACAAAAACGAAGAAAGAGACGAAGATCAACCTCAAGAACACACAAGATTTTGCGCCAAAATTTTAATTCAAATCTAAGAATTTTTCGAAAATATTTTTTTGTAGACCTGAAAAAATAAAACCAATAAATTGAACGATATAGATTATAGGAATAAAACAAAACAAGTTTGAGATAAATCCAATCAGAAATGAGCAAGTTATGCACCAAACAACAAGCTAGGTTAATTTGCGCACTGAGATGAACATGCTACGGTAATTAGGCGACATAAATTTCATTTCAGATCCAAAATCGAAAAATACTATCTTTCCATAAACTAGAGATAAATACAATGAAAACACAATAAAAATTATGGAAATCGGAGATCATTTGACCGATTAAAAACAAAAACGAAAACAGAGACGTAGGCGACATAAATTTCATTTCAGATCCAAAATCGAAAAATACTATCTTTCCATAAACTAGAGATAAATACAATGAAAACACAATAAAAATTATGGAAATCGGAGATCATTTGACCGATTAAAAACAAAAACGAAAACAGAGACGAAGATCAACCTCAAGAACACACAACATTTTGGCGCCAAAATTTGAATTCAAATCTCAGAATTTTTCGAAAATATTTTTTGGTAGATCGGAAAAATTAAAACCTTTAAATTGAAAGATATGGATTATAGGAATGTAACAAAACAAGTTTTCCAAAAATCCAATCAGAGATGAGCAAGTTATGCACAAATCAACAACCTAGGTTAATTTGAGAACCAAGATGAACATGCTTCGGTAATCAGCCGATATAAATTTCATTTCAGATTCAAATTGGACAAATAGTATGATTCTAGAAACTAGATAGAAAAAAAAATAAAACTCAATATAAATCATGGAAATCGGAGATCAGTTGACTGATTAAAAAAAACGAAAACAGAGACGAAGATCAACCTCAAGAACACACATGATTTTGGTGCCAAAGTTTGAATCCAAATCTCAGACTTTTTCGAAAATATTTTTGGGTAGATCTTAAAAATTAAAACCAACAAATTAAACAATATAGATTTTAGGAATCAAACAAAATAAGTTTGAGATAAATCCAATCAGAAATGAGCAAGTTATGCACCAATCAACAAGTTAGGTTAATTTGCGTACTAGGATGAACAATCTACGGTAATCAAGCGATATAAATTTCATTCCACGTCCAAATTGGACAAATACTATCTTTCCATAAACTAGAGATAAATAAAATGAAAACTCGATAAAAATTATGAAAATCGAAGATCATTTGACCGATTAAAAACAAAAACGAAAACAGAGACGAAGATCAACCTAAAGAACAGACAAGATTTTGGCGCCAAAATTTGAATTCAAATCTCAGAATTTTTTGAAAATATTTTTTGGTAGATCTGAAAAATTAAAACCAATAAGTCGAAGGATATGGATTATAGGAATCAAACAAAACAAGTTTGCCATAAATAAAGTCAAGATGAGTAAGTTATGCACAAATCGACAAGCTAGGTTAATTTGCGAACAAGGATGAACATGCTTCGGTAATCAGGCGATATAAATTTCATTTCAGATTCAAATTGGACAAATAGTATGATTCTAGAAACTAGAGAGAAGGACAAACAAAACTCAATAAGATTTATGGAAATCAGATATCATTTAACTGATTAAAAATAAAAAGGAAAACAGAGACGAAGATCAACCTCAAGAACACCCCAGACTTTTGCACCAAAATTTGAATTCAAATCTCAGAATTTTTCGAGAAAATTTTTTGGAAGATCTTAAAAATTAAAAATAATAAATTGAACAATATAGATTATAGGAATCAAACAAAACAAGTTTGATGTAAATCCAATCAGAAATGAGCAAGTTATGCACTAATCAACAAGCTAGGTTAATTTGCGCACTAGGATGAACATGCTACGGTAATCAGGCGATATAAATTTCATTTCAAATCCATATTAAACAAAAAATATCATTCCAGAAACTAGAGAGAAAGGCAGAAAAAATTCAATAAAAATCATGGAAAGCGAAGATAATTTGACTGATTAAAAATAAAAACGAAAACAGACAGGAAGATCAACCTCAAGAACACAAAGCATTTCGGCGCCAAAATTTGAATTCAAATCTCAGAATTTTTCGAAAATATTTTTTGGTAGATCTGAAAAATTAAAACCAATAAATTTAACGATATAGATTATAGGAATCAATCAAAACAAGTTTGAGATAAATCCAATCAGAAATGAGCAAATTATGCACAAATCGACAAGCTAGGTTAATTTGCGCACTAGGATGAACATGCTACGGTAATCAGGCGATATAAATTTCATTTCAGATCCAAATTCTACAAATAATATCATTCTAGAAACAAGAGAGAAAGACAAAGAAAATTCAATAAAAGTCACGGAAAGCGGAGATAATTTGACCGATTAAAAACAAAAACGAAAACAGAGACGAAGATCAACCTCAAGAACACACAACATTTTTCCGCCAAAATTTGAATTCAAATCTCAGAAATTTTAGAAACTATTTTTTGGTAGATCTGAAATATTAAAACCAATAAATTGAAAGATATGGATTATAGGAATAAAACAAAACAAGTTTGCCATACATCCAATCAGAAATGAGCAAGTTATGCACAAATCAACAAGCGAGGTGAATTTGCGCACCAGGATGAACATGCTTCGGTAATCAGGCGATATAAGCTTCATTTCAGATTCAAATTGGAGAAATAGTATGATTATAGAAACTAGAGAGAAAGAAAAATAAAACTTAATAAAAATCATGGACATGGGAGATCATTTGACTGATTAAAAAAAACGAAACAAGAGACGAAGATCAACCTCAAGAACATACATGATTTTGGTGTCAAAATTTGAATTCACATATCAGAATTTTTAGAAAATATTTTTTGGTAGATCTGAAGAATAAAAACCAATAAATTGAACGATATACATTATAGGAATCAAACAAAACAAGTTTGAGATCAATCCAATTAGAAATGAGCAAGTTATGCACAAATCAAGAAGCTAGGTTAATTTGCGTACTAAGATGAACACGCTACGGTAATCAAGCGATATAAATTTCATTTCAGATCCAAATTATAGAAACAATATCATTCTAGAAACTAGGGAGAATGACAGAGAAAATTAAATAAAAATCACCGAAAGCGGACATAATTTGAGTGAATAAAAACCAAAAATAAAATAGAAACAAAGATCAACCTCAAGAACATACAAGATTTTGGCGCCAAAATTTGAATTCAAATCTAAGAACTTTCGAAAATATTTTTTGGTAGATCTGAAAAATTCAAACCAATAAATATAACGATATAGATTATAGGAATAACACAAAATAAGTTTGAGATAAGTCCCATCAGAAATGAGCAACTTGTGCACAAATGAACAAGCTAGGTTAATTTGCTTACTTGGATTAACATATTACGGTAATTAGGCGATATAAATTTCATTTCAAATCCAAATTCTATAAATAATATCATTCCAAAAACTAGAGAGAAAGACAAACAAAATTAAATAAAAATCACTGAAAGCAGAGACAATTTGACTGATTAAAAACAAAAACAAAAACAGAGACTAAGATCAACCTCAAGAACGCACAAGATTTTGGCGCCAAAATTTGAATTCAAATCTAAGAATTTTTCGAAAATATTTTTTGGTAGATCTGAAAAATTAAAACCAATAAATTGAATGATATAGACTATAGAAATCAAACAAAACAAGTTTGAAATAAATCCATTCAGAAATGAGCAAGTTATACCCAAATCAAAAAGCTAGGTTAATTTGCTTACATGGATGAACATGGTACGGTAATTAGGCGATATAAATTTCATTTCAAATCCAAATTCTACAAACAATATCATTCCAGAAACTACAGAGAAAGACAGAGAAAATTTAATAAAAATTACGGAAAACGGAGATAATTTGACTGACTAAAAACAAAAAAGAAGAAAGAGACGAAGATCAACCTCAAGAACACACAAGATTTTGGCGCCAAAATTTGAATTCAAATCTCAGAACTTCTAGAAAAAATTTTTGGGTAGATCTGGAAAATTAAAACCAATAAATTGAAGGATATGGATTATAGGAATCAAACAAAACAATTTTTCCATAAATCCAATCAGAAATGAGCAAGTTATGCTCAAATCAACAAGCTACGTTAATTTGCGCACAAGGATGAACATGCTACGGTAATGAGGCGCTATAAATTTCATTTCAAATCCAAATTCTACAAATAATATCATTCCAGAAACTAGAGAGAAATACAAATAAAAATCATGAAAAATCATGGAAATCGGAGATCAGTTGACCAATTAAAAACAAAAACGAAAACAGAGACGAAGATCAACCTAAAGAACACACAAGATTGTGGCGCCAAAATTTGAATTCATATCTAAGAATTTTTCGAAAATATTTGTTGGTAGATCTGAAAAATTAAAATAACTAAATTGAACGATATAGATTATAGGAATCAAACAAAACAAGTTGGAGATAAATCCAATCAGAAATGAGCAAGTTATGCACAAATCAACAAGCTAGGTTAATTTGCGCACCAGGATATACATGCTTCGGTAATCAGGCCATATAAATTTCATTTCAGATTCTTTCAGATTCCAATTGGACAAATAGTTTGATTGTAGAAACTAGAGAGAAAGAAAAATAAAACTCAAGAAAAATGGTGGAAATCGGAGATCAGTTGACCGATTAAAAACTAAAACAAAAACAGAGACGAAGATCAACCTTAATAACACACAAGATTTTGCGCCAAAAATTGAATTCAAATCTAAGAATTTTTCGAAAATATTTTTTGGTAGATCTGAAAAATTAAAACCAATAAATTGAACGATTTATATATAGGAATCAAACAAAACAAGATGTAAATAATTCCAATCAGAAATGAGCAAGTTATGCACAAATCAACAAGCTAGGTTAATTTGCGCACTATGATGAACATGCTATGGTAATGAGGCGATATAAATTTCATTTCAGATCCAAATTCTACAAATAATATCATTCCAGAAACCAGAGAGAAATAAAAATAAAACTCCATAAAAATCATGGAAATCGGAGATCATTTGACTGATTAAAAACAAAAAGGAAAACAGGGATGAAGATCAACCTCAATAACAGACAAGATTGTGTGCCAAAATTTGAATTCAAATCTAAGAATTTTTTAAAAAATTTTTTGGTAGATCTGAAAAATTAAAACCAAAAAATTGAACGATTTAGATTATAGGAATTAGACAAAACAAGATTTAGATAAATCCAATCAGAAATGAGCAAGTTATGCAAAAATCAACAAGCTAGGTTAATTTTCGCACAAGAATGAACATGCTACGATAATGAGGCGATATAAATTTCATTTCAGATCCAAATTCTACAAATAATATCATTCCAGAAACCAAAGATAAATACAAATAAAACTCAAGAAAAATCATGAAAATCGGAGATCAGTTGATCTATTAAAAACTAAAATGAAAACAGAGACGAAGATCAACCTCAATAACACACAAGATTGTGCGCCAAAAAGTGAATTCAAATCTAAGAATTTTTCGAAAATATTTTTTGGTAGATCAGAAAAATTAAAACCAATAAATTGAACGATTTAGATTATAGGAATCAATCAAAACAAGATTTAGATAAATCCAATCAGAAATGAGCAAGTTATGCACAAATCAACAAGCTAGGTTAATTTGCGCACAAGGATGAACATGCTACGGTAATGAGGTGATATAAATTTTATTTCAGATCCAAATTCTACAACTAATATCATTCCCGAAACTAGAGAGAAATAAAAATAAAACTCATGAAAAATCATGGAAATCGGAGATCAGTTGACTGATTAAAAACAAAAATGAAAACAGAGACGAAGATCAACCTAAAAAACACACATGATTGTGGCGCCAAAATTTGAATTCATATCTAAGAATTTTTTGAAAATATTTTTTGGTAGATCTGAAAAATTAAAACAAATAAATTGAACGATATAGATTATAGGAATCAAACAAAAAAAGTTTGAGATAAATCCAATCAGAAATGAGCAAGTTATGCACAAATCAACAAGCTACGTTAATTTGCGCACATGGATGAACATGCTACGGTAATGAGGCTATATAAATTTCATTTCAGATCCAAATTCTACAAATAATATCATTCCAGAAAGTAGAGAGAAATACAAAGAAAATTCAATAACAATCACAGAAATCGAAGATCATTTGACTAATTAAAAAAAAACGAAAAACGAGACGAAGATCAATCTCAAGAACACACATGATTTTGGCGCCAAAATTTGAAATCAAATCTAATAATTATTTGAAAATATTTTTTGGTAGATCTGAAAAATTAAAACCAATAAATTGAACGATATAGATTATAGGAATCAAACAAAACTAGTTTGCCATAAATCCAATCAGAAAATAGCAAGTGATGCACGAATCAACAAGCTAGGTTAATTTGCGCACAAAGATGAACATGCTTTGGTAATCAGGCGATACAAATTTCATTTCAGATTCCAATTGGACAAATAGTTTGATTCTAGAAACTAGAGAGAAAGAAAAATAAAACTCAAGAAAAATCGTGGAAATCGGAGATCAGTTGACCGACTAAAAACTAAAACGTAAACAGAGACGAGGATCAACCTCAATAACATACAAGATTATGCGCCAAAAATTGAATTCAAATCTAAGAATTTTTCGAAAATATTTTTTGGTAGATCTGAAAAATTAAAACCAATAAATTGAACGATTTAGATTATAGGAATCAAACAAAACAAGATTTAGATAAATCCAATTAGAAATGAGCAAGTTATGCACAAATCAACAAGCTAGGTTAATTTGCGCACTATGATGAACATGCTACGGTAATGAGGCGATATAAATTTCATTTCAGATCCAAATTCTACAAATAATATCATTCCAGAAACCAGAGAGAAATAAAAATAAAACTCCATAAAAATCATGGAAATCGCAGATCATTTGACTGATTAAAAACAAAAAGGAAAACAGGGACGAAGATCAACCTCAATAACACACAAGATTGTGCGCCAAAAATTGAATTCAAATCTAAGAATTTTTTGAAAATTTTTTTGGTAGATCTGAAAAATTAAAACCAATAAATTGAACGATTTAGATTATAGGAATTAAACAAAACAAGATTAAGATAAATCCAATCAGAAATGAGCAAGTTATGCACAAATCAACAAGCTAGGTTAATTTTCGCACAAGGGTGAACATGCTACGATAATGAGGCGATATAAATTTTATTCAGATCCAAATTCTACAAATAATATCATTCCTGAAACTAGAGAGAAATAGAAAGAAAATTCACTAACAATCACGGAAATCGGAGATCATTTGACTAATTAAAAAAAAACCGAAAACAGAGACGAAGATCAACCTCAATAACACACAAGATTGTGCGCCAAAAATTGAATTCAAATCTAAGAATTTTTCAAAAATATTGTTTGGTAGATCTGAAAAATTAAAACCAATAAATTGAACGATTTAGATTATAGGAATTAAAAAAACAAGATTTAAATAAATCCAATAAAAAATGAGCAAGTTATGCACAAATCAACAAGCTAGGTTAATTTGCGCCCAAGGATGAACATGCTACGGTAATGAGGCGATATAAATTTCATTTCAGATCCAAATTCTACAAATAATATCATTCCAGAAACTAGAGAGAAATACAAATAAAGCTCATGAAAAATCATGGAAATCGAAGATCAGTTGACCGATTAAAAGCTAAAACAAAAACAGAGACGAAGATCAACCTAAAGAACACACAGGATTGTGGCGCCAAAATTTGAATTCATATCTAAGAATTTTTCGAAAATATTTGTTGGTAGATCTGAAAAATTAAAACAAATAAAGTGAGCGATATAGATTATAGGAATCAAACAAAACAAGTTTGAGATAAATCCAATCAGAAATGAGCAAGTTATGCACAAATCAACAAGCTAGGTTAATTTGCGCACATGGATGAATATGCTACGGTCATGAGGTGATATAAATTTCATTTCCGATCCAAATTCTACAAATAATATCATTCCAGAAATTATAGAAAAATACAAATAAAAATCAAGAAAAATCATGGAAATCGGAGATCATTTGACCAATTAAAAACAAAAACGAAAACAGAGACGAAGATCAAACTCAATAACCCACAAGATTGTGCGCCAAAATTTGAATTCAAATCTAAGAATTTTTCGAAAATATTTTTTGGTAGATCTGAAAAATTAAAACCAATAAATTGGAAGATTTAGATTATAGGAATCAAACAAAACAAGATTTAGATAAATCCAATCAGAAATGAGCAAGTTATGCACAAATCAACAAGCTAGGTTAATTTGGTACATGGATGAACATGTTACGGTAATTAGGCTATATAAATTTCATTTCAGATCCAAATTCTACAAATAATATCATTCCAGAAACTAGAGAGAAATACAAAGAAAATTCAATAACAATCACAGAAATCGGAGATCATTTGACTAATTAATAAAAAACGAAAACAGAGACGAAGGTCAATCTCAAGAACACACATGATTTTGGCGCCAAAATTTGAAATCAAACCTAATAATTTTTCGAAAATATTTTTTGGTAGATCTGAAAAATTAAAACAAATAACTTGAGCGATATAGATTATAGGAATCAAACAAAACAAGTTTGAGATAAATCCAATCAGAAATGAGCAAGTTATGCACAAATCAACAAGCTAGGTTAATTTGCGCACTAGGATGAACATGCTACGGTAATGAGACGATATAAATTTCATTTCACATCCAAATTTTACAAATAATATCATTCCAGAAACTAGAGAGAAATACAAATAAAATTCAAGAAAAATAGTGGAAATCGGAGATCAGTTGACCGATTAAAAACTGAAACGAAAACAGAGACGAAGATCAACCTCAATAACATGCAAGATTGTGCGCCAAAAATTGAATTCAAATCTAAGAATTTTTCGACAATATTTTTTGGTAGATCTGAAAAATTAAAACCAATAAATTGAACGATTCAGATTATAGGAATCAAACAAAAGAAGATTTAGATAAATCCAATCAAAAAAGAGCAAGTTATGCACAAATCAACAAGCTAATTTAATTTGCGCACAAGGATGAACCTGCTACGGTAATGAGGCGATATAAATTTCATTTCAGATCCAAATTCTACAAACAATATCATTCCAGAAACTACACAGAAATACAAAGAAAATTCAATAACAATCACGGAAATCGGAGATCATTTGACTAATGAAAAAAACGAAAATAGAGACGAAAATCAATCTCAAGAACACACATGATGTTGGCGCCAAAATTTGAAATCAAATCTAATAATTTTATGAAAATATTTTTTGGTAGATCTGAAAAATTAAAACCAATAAATTGAACGATATAGATTATAGGAATCAAACAAAACTAGTTTACGATAAATCCAATCAGAAATGAGCAAGTGATGCACGAATCAACAAGCTAGATTAATTTGCGCACCAGGATGAACATGCTTCGGTAATCAGGCCATATAAATTTCATTTCAGATTCCAATAGGACAAATAGTTTGATTGTAGAAACTAGAGAGAAAGAAAAATAAAACTCAACAAAAATCATGGAAATCGGAGATCAGTTGACCGATTAAAAACTAAAACGAAAACAGAGATGAAGATCAACCTCAATAACACACAAGATTGTGCGCCAAAAATTGAATTCAAATCTAAGAATTTTTTGAAAATATTTTTTGGTAGATCTGAAAAATTAAAACCAATAAATTGAACGATTTAGATTATAGGAATCAAAGAAAACAAGATTTAGATAAATCCAATCAAAAAAGAGCAAGTTATGCACAAATCAACAAGCTAGGTTAATTTGCGCACAAGGATGAACATGCTACTACGGTAATGAGGCGATATAAATTTCATTTCAGATCCAAATTCTACAAATAATATCAATCCAGAAACTAGAGAGAAATACAAATAAAACTCATGAAAAATCAAGCTTCGGTAATCGGGCGATATAAATTTTATTTAAGATTCAAATTGGACAAATAGTATGATTCTAGAAACTATAGAGAAAGAAAAACAAAACTCAATAAAAATCACGGAAATCAGAGATCATTTGACTCATTAAAAATAAAATTGAAAACAGAGACGAAGATCAACCTTAAGAACACACAAGATTTTTTCTCCAAAATTTGAATTCAAATCTTAGAATTTTTCGAAAATATTTTTTGGTACATCTGAAAATTTAAAACAAATAAATTGAAAAATATAGATTATAGGAATCAAACAAAACAAGTTTGAGATAAATCCAATCAGAAATGAGAAAGTTATGCACAAATCAACAAGCTAGGTTAATTTGCGCACCTGGATGAACATGCTCCGGTAATCAGGCGATATAAATCTCATTTAAGATTCAAATTAGACAAATAGTATGATTCTAGAAACTAGAGAGATAGAAAAATAAAACTCAACAAAATTCATGGAAATCAGAGATCCTTTGACCCAATAAAAATAAAAAATGAATACAGAGACGAAGATCAACATCAAGAACACACAACATTTTTGCGCCAAAATTTGAATTCAAATCTCAGAATTTTGAAAAATATATTTTTTGGTAGATATGAAAAATTAAAAACAATAAATTGAACGATATAGATTATAGGAATCAAACAAAACAAGTTTGACGTAAATGCAATTAGAAATGAGCAAGTTATGCACAAATGAACAAGCTAGGTTAATTTAAGCACTAGGATGAACATGCTACGGTAATCAAGAGATATAAATATCATTTCGGATCCAAATTTTACAAATAATATCACTCCAGAAATTAGAGAGAAAGACAAAGAAAATTAAATTAAAATCACTGAAAGCGGAGATAATTTGACCGATTAAAAAAGAAAAGCAAAACAGAGACGAAGATCAACCTCAAGAACACACAAGATTTTTCCGCCAAAGTTTGAATTCAAAGCTCAGAATTTCTAGAAAATATTTTTTGGTAGATCTGAAAAATTAAAACCAATAAATAGAAGGATATGGATTATAGGAATCAAACAAAATAAGTTTTCCATATATCCAATCATAAATGAGCAAGTTATGCACAAATCAACAAGGTAGGTTAATTTGCGAACCAAGATGAACATGCTTCGGTAATCAAGCGATATAAATTTCATTTCAGATTCAAATTGACCAAATAGTATCATTCTAGAAACTATAGACAAATAAAAACAAAACTCAATAAAAATCATGGAAATCGAAGATCATTTGAATGATTAAAAATAAAAACGAAAACAGAGACGAAGATCAACCTCAAGAACAAAAGATTTTTCCGCCAAAATTTGAATTCAAATCTAAGAATTTTTCGAAAATATTTTTTCGTAGATATGAAAAATTAAAACAAATAAATTTAACAATATAAATTATAGGAATCAAACAAAACAAGTTTGAGATAAATCTAATTATAAATGAGCAAGTTATGCACAAATCAACAAGCTAGGTTAATATGCGCACTACGATGAACATGCTACGGTAATGAGGCGATATAAATTTCATTTCAGATCCAAATTCTACAAATAATATCATTCTAGAAACTAGAGAGAAAGATAAATAAAACTCAATAAAATTCATGGAAATCAGAGCTGATTTGACTTATTAAAAAAAACGAAATAAGAGATGAAGATCAACCTCAAGAACACATAAGATTTTGGCGCCAAAATTTGAATTCAAATTTAGAAAATATTTTTTGGTAGATCTGAAAAATCAAAACCAATAAATTGAAAGATATGGATTAGAGGGATCAAACAAAACAAGTTTTCCATAAATCCAATCATAAATGAGCAAGTTATGCACAAATCAACAAGCTAGGTTAATTTGCGCACCAAGATGAACATGCTTCGGTAATCAGGCGATATAAATTTCATTTCAAATTCAAATTTGCAAATAGTATAATTCTAGAAACTAGAGAGAAAGACAAATAAAATTCAATAAAATTCATGGAAATCAGAGATCAATTGACCGATTAAAAACAAAAACAAAAGCAGAGACGAAGATCAACCTCAAGAACACACATGATTTTGGCGGCAAAATTTGAATTCATATCTCAGAATTTTTTGAAAATATTTTTTGGTAGATCTGAAAAATTAAAACCAATAAATTGAACGATATAGATTATATGAATCAAAAAAAACACATTCGAGATAAATCCAATCATAAATGAGCATGTTATGTACAATCCAACAAGCTAGGTTAATTTGCGTACTAGGATGAAATGCTACGGTAATCAGGCGATATAAATTTCATTTTAAATCCAAATACTACAAACAATATCATTCCGTAAACTAGAGAGAAAGACATAAAATTCATTAAAAATCACGGAATGCGGAGATAATTTGAGTGATTAAAAATAAAAACGAAAACAGAGACAAGGATCAACCTCAAGAACACACTTGATTTTGGCGCCAAAATTTGAATTCAAATCTAAGAATTTTTCGAAATATTTTTTTGGTATATCTGAAAAATTAAAACTAATAAATTGAAAGATATAGATTATAGGAATCAAACAAAACAAGTTTAAGATAAATCCAATCAGAAATGGGCAAGTTATGCACAAATCAACACGCTAGGTTAATTTGCGCACTAGGATGAACAAGCTTCGGTAATCGGGCGATATAAATTTTATTTCAGATTAAAATTGGACAAATAGTATGATTCTAGAAACTATAGAGAAAGACAAACAAAACTCAATAAAATTCATGGAAATCAGAGATCATTTGACTCATTAAAAACAAAAACGAAAACAGAGACGAAGATCAACCTGAAGAACACACAAGATTTTGGCGCCAAAATTTGAATTCAAATCTAAGACTTTTTCGAAAACCTTTTTTGGTAGATCTGAAAAATTAAGACCAATAAATTGAACGATATAGATTATAGGAATTAAACAAAACAAGTTTGAGATAAATCCAATCAGAAATGAGCAAGTGATGCACAAATCAACAAGCTAGGTTAATTTGCGCACCAGGATGAACATGCTTCGGTAATCAGGCGATATAAATTTCATTCAGATTCAAATTAGACAAATAGTATGATTCTAGAAACTAGAGAGAAAGGTAAATGACACTCAATAAAATTCATGAAAGTTAGAGATCATTTGTCTCATTAAAAACATAAACGAAAACAAAGACGAAGATCAACCTCAAGAACACACAAGATTTTTACGCCAAAATTTGAATTCAAATCTAAGACAGCATAGGCCAAGGTGCGGAAAAATAAACTTGATGAGGCCTGACAACATAGGCCAAGGTGTAGAAAAATAAACCTGAGGGAGGCCTGACATCATAGGCCAAGATGCAGAAAAGTAAACTTGATGAGGCCTGACAACATAGGCCAAGGTGCAGAAAAGTAAACTTGAGGGAGGCCTAACATCATAGGCCAAAGTTCCTGACATCATAGGCCAAAGTGCAGAAAAATAAACTTGAGGGAGGCCTGACATCATAGGCCAAGATGCAGAAAAGTAAACTTGATGAGAATCCTATTTTTGACAGGAAGGAATGCAAAGGGGGTCTCGTTGTTGCCGGGAAGATGCAAATGAAATCCTGTTGTTGCCAGGATAAATGCAAACCTGTTAAGATAGGTGGACAGAATTTAAACGTGCTTGAGGTCCTGTTGTTGACAGGAGAATGCAAATGAGGTCCCGTTGCTGCTGAGAAGAATGCAAATGAAATCCTGCTATTGCCAGGATAAATGCAAACCTGTTAAGACAGGTGGACAGAATTTAAACATGCTTGAGGTCCTGTTGTTAACAGGAGAATGCAGATGAGGTCTCGTTGTTGCCGGGAAGAATGCACATGAAATGACCTGTTAAGACAGGTGAAATGCAGATAAGGTCCTGTTGTTGACAGGAAAGATGCAAGCCTGAT
Source organism: Canavalia ensiformis (assembly GCA_026541065.1). Classification (NCBI taxonomy): domain Eukaryota; kingdom Viridiplantae; phylum Streptophyta; class Magnoliopsida; order Fabales; family Fabaceae; genus Canavalia; species Canavalia ensiformis. The sequence continues at coordinate 369,082 of JAMKYM010000332.1, read as the reverse complement.
AGACAGGAGAAGTAAAGGAAAATGACCTGTTGAGGCAGGTAAAAGGGAAAGAAAAGCGACCTATACTAAACTTGAAAAGAAGGTCTGTGAGGACAGGAAAAACAGGAATGGCCCGTTATGACAGGTATGGAATGAAAATGACATGATGTGTCCTAGGAGTGTATGTGGGGGTGGAATGTGGACTTCTTCGTCAGCTACCTCAGACAACCTATTTTGAAATTTGTTTTTCTTGACTTAAAACAAATAGCTTATTCTACCTTGAACTCAAAGATTTTTAAGCACTTGATAATTATTCTCTTGAAGAAACTTGGGCAGATATTTTTCCCCAATTTAGAAAATTCTTGACAATTGAGGGATGTCTTGATTTCAAAAGACTTTGGGCAAGTGTTTTCCTTAGTTTGAATCTTGATGGAATCGAGGATTGCCTCCACTGAAATTTTTCTGGGCAATCGTTCACTCCAATTTGAACTTGGTTGAAGTTGAGGAATTGAGGATTGCCTCAACTTGAATTTTTTGGGCAAATGTTTGCCCCATTTTTGATTCTGTTCTTGAATTTAAACCTTTCTTGGGCAAACGTTTGCCCTAGTTTGAACTTGATTCAGAATTTGAGGATGACCTCAAATTAAATTTTATAGGTAAGCGTTTGCCCCAGTTTGAGCTTGATCTTTTTAATTATGCTTCAATGACAAGATACTTATTGTGATGCTTGAATGAATGAAAAGGATGCAATGTTTGTGATGCTTGAATAGAGAGGATGCGATGTTTCAATCTTATTGACTGCTTTTTGATGCTTGAAATAATTATTTGATGAAATGGATGCTATGGGATGAATGCCAACCATGAGATGGTGTAAAAGCTTTTGTTTCTCTTGATTTTTCGATTTGTTTTCGACAAGTTCTTTCTTGACAACCTTATAGTTAGTGTGAAAGGAACCAAAAATCAGGACGATCTGAATTGACTCAATCTCTTGGCTTCTTGGTCAACTTTGGAACCTTCTTTCCAGGATCTTTGAGACCCATCAATAGTCAGCATTATTGGATGAGACACACTCCTTTTGTCTTGGCAGTGTTATGGCTAGTAAGAGGATGACCTTTTTGGGAAAAAGTCATGCCGTGTTGCGATGGTTGAGGACTCATCCAATTTTCATGACTTTTCAAAATCAATCTCTTTTATTTTTACATTTTTCACATTTCTTTGGCATATGCACTATTGGGGTGTGCAAATTGGTTTTGGGTGGTCAAGGGAAAGAACTAGAGAGTCTTGCAAAAGATGTTTGAGGTAATGTACTTGAAAAGAAAAGATGACAAAAGATGTGGGTTCGATTTCCCAAATGGCACCTTTTGATGAAAAATGCCAATGCTACTTTTCATAATCTTGATTGTCAAATTAACCAAACTTGAGAAATGGAAAAAAGTTTCCCCAGTTTTAGGAAAGATGAGGTGCAGGAATGTTAGATTGTCCTGGGATTCCTGGATTGACCTTAACTTTTTCCTGGGTTATTCCTTTGAGTTTTCAACCCAACCGGTCTTTCATTTTGCCCTAACTTTTGCCTAGGTCTCCCTTGCGAGTTTTCAACCTAGCGAGCTCTAGATTGTATGCCCTAACTTTTGCCTAGGTCATCTTTGAGGATTTCTAACCTAGCGGGCCTTTTATTTGATTGTGCCCTAACTTTTTCCTAGACCGCCTTTTGAGGGTTTTCAACCTAGTGGGCTTTTGTTTCTGCGCCCTAAATTTTGCCTAGGCCTTCTTTGAGGGATTTTTACCTAGCGGGCCTTTTTGCTTGTTTGTGCCCTAACTTTTTCCTAGGTCTCCTTTGAGGGTTTTCGATCTAGCGGGCTTTTTGCTTGTGTGCCCTAACTTTTGCCTAGGCCGCCCTTTGAGGGTTTTCGACCTAGCGGGCTCTTGTTTTGATCTTGATTTTGCCTGAATTGTTTTTGGGATCCAGTAAGACCTTTTCTGTCATGACTTGGTCGGTTTATTTTGGAACTTCAACCCTACTTTTTCCTGGATTACTCCTTGATTTTAATCCAGCAGGTTTTTCCTCTTCTTGAGTTTCAAATTTTGACCCTGATTTTACTTGGACTATTTTTTATTTTAATTCAGCGGGTTTTTCTTCTTTTCTTGAATCTTGCATGGATCATTTTGGCTTCCAATTCAGCGGATCTTATTTTGCATCCCTAAATTTTGCCTGAATTTGAACTTCGGTCCAGCGGGATATTTTTATTTGACATATGATGATCTAAAATCCCTGGTTGCTTATTTTGCTTCCTCATTTGGTTTTTCTCTTTAAGTTTGATTAATCCGACGTTCGAAATTATTTATTACAGCACTGACATTTCCACCATTAGGCATTTGTTGTATTGGGTGTAGGATTAAGTGATAGGTTGAATGATGATAAGAATGGTAAATTTTTAGAAGAAAGGCCAATAATGTGAGCACGTGCCCAAGAAACATGAAAAATGTAATTTTTACATTATTCATTGAGATTTATTTACAAAAGATTGATTTTGAAAATATGACAAATCCTGGATGATTTTCCTTGATAGCTTGATTTGTACAAGGCAACTTATTACGCCTCTTTCTCAGCTAGTTGATGAGTTCTCATGATTCGGCACTGGATTATTTCCCGCAATAGGAGCAATCCTCCCAAAATCTAGCCATTTAGTATCGATCAGGCTTTACACCTTACGTTTCAGAACCTGGCAGTTTTCTGTAAAATGACCAATGTACCCCGCATAGTAGTCACATATGGCGTTTGCATCATACCATTTAGGGTGTGGTGGTTCTTGAGGTTTCAGCAGGTATGGAACCACCAAGGAATTTTGGATTAGATGAGGTAATAGCTCAGTGTAGGTCATTGGAATGGGATCAAACTGGACAGGATTCTTCTCCTTCTTTTGGCTTTGGCTAGGATTTGGGCTCATGGCTTGTGTTTGGACCGTGTATGGTGTGGACGGTCGTATTTGCATTGGATAGTTGTAAGCTAGGTGGTAGGGTGTTTGGTAGGCGGTGGCGATGTAAGGATATGGTATATAGGGTGTGTATGGTGGTGGTTGGAAGCTAGTTGGTCCATAAGGTGCCATATGAGGTATGTACTGACCTTGACCAGAAGCCACATTATAAGTCTCCCCTGTCTTCTTCTTTTCTACAGAGGCATCAACTGTCCCTGCGGATTTGTGCGCGATCCTTCCACGGCGCATGCCACCCAAGTGCAGTCGTAGTTGTCTTGGGCCCTATGCATATGTGGATTGGGATTGCCTTTCCATTTTCAAGTAAATAAAAATTCATTTTTGCATTCCTTAATCTCATGCGACGAGCTCTAAAAACGAACTGGTAGCTTTTTCTATTGTTCGCTGTTTAGATATTCGTATGAGTCCAAGTGCAGCCGTAGTTGTCTTGGGCCCTATGCATAGGTGGATTGGGATTGCACCCTTAAAATGTTGTCAAAAAAGACAACAATGCATTCGCCTTTCAATTTAAACACCTTTCGAAGGTCAAACCTTCAACTTAAACCAGAACTACGTAAGCCTTGAGTTTCCCATTGCATCGGGGAATACGTAGGAGCAGGATCAAGACCTGTCAGGCTAACCTCCATCAACCTATTTATTTTCACATTAATTAAGGGATAAAACTATTTTCAAATAATCACACACTCAGTTTAAGGGTACTATTATTCGGAACAGGCGAGTGGGGTGCCTAACACCTTCCCTACTCGTAACCGACTCCTGAACCTAAATCTCTTCCTCAAGTTAGTGTTTTTCCAAAATATTTTTCCCTTAAATAAAAATTTGGTAGCAACTCCACTTAATCCAAATAAATTCTACTTTAAAATTTTAACGAGTTCGTCGTCTCGTCGTAATTACGGCTGCGATAGATAATATACTATATTTTTTTTCTTTTATATATTTGATTAAATTATTTTAAATATTTTTAAAATAATTGAAAAGGAAAAAATTATGATTAAATTATATATTATTTTGCAATCATACTAAATAATTAATTTATTGAAGTTATTTTAATTATTTAATAATATTAAATTATATATTTTTCTTTAAATAAAAAAATTACTATCTTCTTTTAACTTCTTTAAAATATATCTTTTCAACTTATTTTTAGGTAATTAATTACTTTATTATTAAGGAATGATATAAAAATATGATAATTTATTGAATAAACTATATTGCAAATGCATGAAAATAACTTGAATGTGAGGATGTTGAAACATATTTTAACCAATTCATTAGTATAAAGAAAAATATTCCTTTTAAGGTTGATATAGAAAATGGTAATCTTTACGAAATTTATCACTTTTTAATAAATATCAAATTTTATTATAGCTTATAATTTAATTTAGATCTTATATAATTTTATCTTATATATTTATGTAATAGTAGTATAATATATGTTATTATTTTATATATTTAATTAACTATTATAAACATTCTTTAGAAAGTAAAAAATAAATCAAAATTTTAAATTAAAAATATTTTATTATTTTATAATATTAAAGAATAGTTCATATATCAAAATTTATAATAATTTTTAATTTTATCTTTTATTGAAAAATTTTAATTAAAATATATTTTATTAAAACATAAAATTTATCATTTTTCATCTACTTTTAAGACCGTCCATATAAAATAATGTTTAAAAAATTTATTACTTCATTATTAAGTTAAGATATAAAAATATAAAATTTTTGAATCAACAATGTTACAAAGATATTAAAATTATTTTTTTGAAGACATTGAAATATTTTTTAACATCATTTGTATGTAAAAAAATACATAGCATCCTATTATTGTTTATGTATATGATAAAATTTATTTAAAAAAGAATATTTTTTTTAAGAGATAAAGTTTTAAAATAGCTTGTTATTTATTGAAGATCATATATATTTGGGTGATAGATACTATAATATGTGTTTTTTTATTGTCTGATTAAACTCTTTTAAGGATTGTTTAAAATAAAATTAAAAAAAGAAAAATTTATGATTTAAAATTAAGAATATTATATATTGTTTAACAATCATAATAAATATTTAATTTGGTGAAATTATTTCAATTTTGATATTTTATTTAAAATTATTAAATTTAAATATTTTTTTAAAATAAAAAATTTACTTTCTTGATTTCTTCTCCTATCTTTTTCTTTAAAAAATTTTTTAGACAATTTTTGAAAATTAATTACTTTATTATCAAGAAAGGATATAAAAATATGATATTTTATATAAATAAACTTTATGTCAAATGCATGACAACTACCTGAATGTGAGGATGTTAAAACATATTTTACTCACTTCATTAGTATAAAAAAAAATATTTCCTTTAAGGTTGATATAGAAAATGATAATAATTAAGAAAATTATAATTTTAATAAATATCAAATTTTATTATAGCGTATAATTTAATTTAGATCTTATATAATTTTATCGTATTAATTTATGAAATGCGAAGTATAATATGTGTTATTATTATATATATTTGATGAAACTATTTTAAACATTATTTTAAAAGTAAAAAATAAATAAAAATTTAAAAATTTTATCTAAAAATATTACATATTATTTATAATTTTAAAAAATTATTAATATATCAAAATTTGTAATAGTTTACTATTTTTGTCTTTTATTTAAAAATTTTAGTTAAAACATATTAAATTAAAAGAAAAACTTTATCATTTTTCCTCCACTTTTAAGACCATCCATTTAAAATAATTTTAAAGAAATTTATTACTTTATTAATAAGTTAAGATATACAAATATAACATTTATTGAATCAAGAATGCTACGAAAATATTAAAATTACTTTTTGGTAAAGATGTTGAAATATTTTTTACCAACATCATTTGTATGCAAAAAATTACATAACAACTTATTATTGTTGGTATATATGATGAAACTAATTTAAAAGATAATAATTTTTTAACGGACCTAAAATTGTAAGATAGCTTATGATTTTTAAGATCATATATATTTTGGGGATAGATAATATAATATGGTTTTTTTTATATGCTTGATTAAAGTATTTTGAGGATTGTTTAAAAGAGATTAAAAAAAGAAAAACATATGATTTTAAATTATAAATATTATATATTATTTTACAATCGTAATAAATAATTAAAATGTTGAAGTTATATTAATTTAATAAATTTTATATTTTATGTAAAAATATTAAATTATTATTTTTATTTAAAATATAAAATTTACAATCTTCTTTTAACTTTTTTTATAAAATCTTTCTTTTCAACCTGTTTTAAAGAAATTAATTTCTTTATTATTAAGGAAAGGTATAAAAATATGATATTTTATGAATAAACTATATCGCAGATGCATAAAAATTACTTGAATACGAGGATGTTAAAACATATTTTAACTATTTTATTAGTATAAAAAAAGTTTCCTTTTAAAGTTGACATAGAAAATGACAATCATTAAAAGAAATTAATCTTTTTTAATAAATATCAAATTTTAGTATAACTTGTAATTTATTTAGCATCTTATATAAGTTTATCATATATATTTACGTAATATGTAGTATAATATATGTTATTATTTTATATATTTGATTAAATTATTTTAAATATTATTTAGAAAGTTAAAAATAAAAAAATCTGAAATTAAAAATATTATGTATTATTTTATAATATTAAAAAAATACATATATCAAAATTTATAATAATTTAATAATTTTATCTTTTATTTAAAAAATTTATTTAAAATATATTTAACTAAAACAAAAAAATTTATCATTTTTCCATCTTCTTTTAAGATCATCCATATAAAATAATTTATTAGAAATTTATTACTTCATTATTAAGTTAAGATATACAAATATAAAATTTTTGAATTAACAATGCTAAAGATGTTAAAATTATTTTTTGTCAAGATGTGGAAATGTATTTTAACAACATCATTTATTTGAAAAAAAAAATACATATCATCCTATTATCATTTATGTATATGATAGAATTCATTTAAAAGATAAAATATTTTTTTAAAAGATGTAAAGTTTTAAGATGGCTTATTATTTATTTAATATCATATATATTTAGGTAATAGATAATATAACATGTTTTTTTATATGTTTGATAAAACTATTTTAAGAATTTTTTAAATGAAAAATTTAAAAAGAAAAATTTATGATTTCAAATTAAGAATATTATGTATTATTTACAATCATAATAAATCATTAAAATGTTAAAAAATTATATCAATTTATCAATTTTTATATTTTATTTTTAAAATATTAAATTCAAATATTTTTCTTTAAAATAAACATTTTACTATCTTCTTCTAACTTGTTTAAAATCTTTCTTTTCTGTCTATTTTGGAAAAATTAATTACTTTATTATCATGGAAAGGTATAAAAATATAATATTTTATGAATAAACTATATTTCATATTCATTAAAATTACTTGAATGGAAGGATATTGAAACATATTTTAACCAGTTCATTAGTACAAAGAAAAAATAATCTTTTAAGGTTAATATAGAAAATTGTAATCATTAAAAAAATATTTTTTAATAAATATAGAATTTTAGTATAACTTATAATTTATTTAATATCTTATTTAATTTCATCGTATATATTTACGTAATAGTAGTATAATATATGTTATTATTTTATATATTTGATTAAACTATTTTAAACATTATTTAGAAAGTAAAAAATAAATAAAAATTTTACATTTTAAATTAAAAATATTTTATTTTATTTTATAATATTAAAAATAATTTATATATCAGAATTTATAATAATTTTATAATTTTATCTTTCATTTAAAAATTTTAACTAAAATATATTTAATTAAAACAAAAAATTTATCATTTTTTCATCTGCGTTTAAAACCACCCATACAAAATAATTTTTGAGAAATTTATTACTTCATTATTAAGTTAGAATATACAAATATAAAATTTTTGAATTTACAATCCGACAAAGACGCTAAAATTATTTTTTTTGAAGATGTTGAAACATTTTTTAATATCATTTGTATGCAAAAAAAAAATACATAACATCCTGTTATCATTTATGTATATGATTGAACTAATTTAAAAGATAATATTTTTTTTAAGAGAGGTAAAGTTTTAAGATAGTTTATGATTTATTTAAAATCATATATATTTGAGTAAGAGATAATATAATATTTTTTTTATATGTTTGATTCAATCATTTTAAGGATTGTTTAAATAAAAATTAAAAAAAAACAACTTATGATTTCAAATTAAGAATATTATATCTTATTTTCCAATCATAATAAATAATTATTTAGTTAATTTTTTTAATTTTTTTATTTTATTTAAAAATATTAAATTAAAATATTTTTCTTTAAAATAAAAAATTTACTATCTTTTACTTACTTTTTTAAAATCTTTCTTTTAAGTCTATTTTAAAAGAATTAATTACTTTGTTATCAAGGAAGTGTATAAAAATATGATATTTTATGAATAAATTATGTTGTAAATGTATGAAAATTGCTTGAATATGAAAATGTTGAAACCTATTTTAACCACATTAGTAGAACGAAAAAATATTTGTTTTAACGTTGATATAAAAAACATTAATCATTAAAAAAAAAGTAATATTTTGTTAATAAATATGGTATCTTAGTATAGCTTATAGTTTACTTAACATCTTATATAATTTCAGTATATATATTTACCTAATAGTAGTATAACATATATTATTATTTTATATATTTGATTAAACTATTTTAAATATTATTTAGAAAATAATAAATAAATAAAATTTTAAATTTTAAATTAAAAATATTATATATTATTTTATATTATTAAAGAATAATTCATATATCAAAATTTATAATAATTAAATTTTTTCTTTTATTTTCAAATTTTCGTTAAAATATATTTAATTAAAATTTTTTTATTATTTTCCCATCTTTTTTTAAGACAATCCATATAAAATAATTTTTTAATTTTATTACTTCATTATTAAGTTAAGACATGCAAATAAAATTTTTTTGAATGAACAATGCTGCAAAGACATTTAATACTTTTTGGTAAAGATGTTGAAATATTTTTTAAGAACATCATTTGTATTAAAAAATACTTAACTTCCTATTGTCATTTATATATATATATATATATATATATATATATATATATATATATATATATATATATATATATATATATATATATATATATATGAGATAGAATTTATTTAAAAGATTATATTTTTCTTAAGAGACATAAAGTTGTAAGATAACTTCTTATTTATTTATGATCATATATATTTGGATGATAGATAATATAATATATTCTTTAATATGCTTGATGAAACTATTTTAAGGATTGTTTAAAAAAAATTAAAAAAAGAAAAACTTATGAATTCAAATTAAGAATATTATATATTATTTTTCTATCATAATAAATAATTAAAATGTGTAAGTTATATTAATTTATTAATTTTTACATTTTATTTAAAAATAAAAATTTAAAATATTTTTTTTAAATAAAAAATTTAGTATCTTCTTCTAACTTTTTCTTTAAAATCATTCATTTAAGCCTATTTTTAAAAAATTAATTACTTTATTATCAAGGAAGAGTATACAAACATGATATTTTATGAATAAATTATATTATAATAATTTAATTTTTTTATCTGTTATTTACAAATTTTAGTTAAAATATATTTAATAAAAAAAGTTTATCATTTTTTTTCTACTTTTCAGACCATCAATTTGAAACAACTCTTGAAAAATTTATTACTTAATTATTAAGTTAAGATATACAAATATAACATGTTTTCAATCAACAATGCTAGAAAGACATTAAAATTACTTGTTGGTGAAGATGTTGAAATACTTTTTAACAATATCATTTGTATGAAAAAAAATATATAGCATCCTATTATCGTTGATATATATCATATAATTCATTTAAATAATAATATTTTTTTTAAGAGATGTAATATTTTCAGATAACTTATGATACATTTAAGATCATATATATTTGGATGAGAGATAATATAATATCTTCTTTTTCTTTTATATATTTGATTAAACTATTTTAAAAATTATTTAAAAGAAAATTAAAAAAAACAAAAGCTTATGATTTCAAATTAAGAATATTATATATTATTTTACAATCATTATAAATAATTAAAATGTTGAAGTTATATTAATTTTTTAAATTTTAAATTTTATTTAAAAATATTAAATTAAAATATTTTTCTCTGAAATAAAAAATTTACTATTTTCTTCTAACTTTATCTTTAAAATCTTTCTTTTCAACCTAATTTTGAGAAATTAATTACTTTATTGTGAAGGAACGGTTTAAAAATATGATATTTTATGAATAAAGCTATATTACAAATGCATGAAAATTATTTGAATGAGGATGCTGAAACATATTTTAATCACTTCATTAGTAAAAAGAAAAAAAATGTTTCTTTTAACGTTGATATAACAAATGATATTTATTAAAACGTAATATTTTTTAATAAATATCAAATTTTAGTTTAGCTTATAATTTATTTAACATCTTATATAATTTCATCATATATATTTACGTAGTAATAGTATAATATACCTTATTAATTTATCTATTTGATTAAATTATTTAACACATTATGTAGAAAGTAAGAGATGGATAGAAATTTTAAATTTTAAATTAAAAATATTATCTATTATGTTATAATATTAAATAATAATTCACATATCAAAATTTATAATAATTTAATAATTTTATCTTTTATTTACAAATTTTAATTAATTATATTTAATTAAAATTAAAAAATTTTCATTTTTCCAATCTACTTTTAAGGCCATCCTTATAAAATAATTTTTCAAAAATTTATTACTTTATTAAGTTAAGGTATACAAGTATGTAATTTTTTAATCAACAATGCTACAGAGACAGTAAAATTATTTGATCGTCACCGTTAATAATATCATAAATCATCATTGTCATTCACAAAAAAATCATCATCATTAACGTTTACCGTAGTTCATCATCATCATCATTACCATCACTATCATCATTCATTATCGACACATCGAATATCATCATCAACATCAACCCTATTCATCATCGTCGTCATCATCATCACTATCATCATCCATCATGATGCTCATCATCGTTCATCATCATGCTTATTATCATAGTCACCATCATTATCTTCATCCCCAAAAAAATCATCATCATCAACATTTACCATAGTTCATCATCATCAGAATCATCATCATCATCATAACAATCATCATTCATCATCAACGTTTGTCGTAGTTCATCATCATTGTCGTCATCATCATTATCATCAAAATCATCATCATCTTCATCATTATCTTTATTCATCATCATGCTCATAATTGTTCATCATCTAGCTCACCATGTTCATCATCATCATCATCACAATCTCCATCAACACCATCACTATCGTCATTCATTATTGACACATTCAATATCATCGTCGTCATCATCGAATCCTACTCGTCATCCTCAACATCATCATCATCATGTTCATCATCGTTCATCATCATGCTCATCATTGTTCATCATCATCCTCATCATTGTTCATCATCATCTTCATCATCGTTCATCTTCATCATCGTCATCATCACAATTGCCATCATCACCATCACTATCATCATTCATTCTCAACACATTGAACATCATCATCATCAATCCGATTTGTCATCCTCAACATCATCATCATCATCATCACCATCATCATGCAGATCATCATCACTATCATCATTCCTCATCATCATAATGATCTTCACCCTCAATAATATCATAAATAATCATTGTCATCCACAAAAAGATCATCATCATTAACGTTTATTGTAGTTCATCATCATCATGATCATCATCATCACCATCACTATCATCATACATTATCGACACATCGAATATCATCATCATCATCAACCCTATTCGTTATCATCATCATAATCATAACTATGATCATCCATCATGATACTCTCATCGTTCATCATCATGCTTATTATCATAGTCACCATCATTATCTTCATCCCCAAAAAACTCATCATCATCAACATTTACCGTAGTTCATCATCATCATCACCATAACAATCATCATTCATCATCAACGTTTGCCGTAGTTCATCATCGTCATCATCATCATCATCTTCATCACTATCCTTATTCATCATCATGCTCATAATTGTTCATCATTATGCTCACCATCGTTCATCATCATCATCATCATCATCATCACAATCAGCATCAACACCATTACTATCATCATTCATTATCGACACATTCAATATCATCGTCATCATCATCGAATCCTACTCGTTATCCTCAACATCATCACCATCATCATGCTCATCATAGTTCATCATCATCATTATCATCGTTCATCTTCATCATCACAATCGCCGTCATCACCATCACTATCATCATTTATTCTTGACACATTGAACGTCATCATCATCATCATCAATCCGATTCGTCATCCTTAATATCATCATCATCATCATCATGAAGATCATCACCATTATCATCATCACTATCATCATTCATCATCATCATAATGATCGTTACCCTTAATAATATCATAAATCATCATCGTCATCATAATGATCATCACCCTTAATAATATCATAAGTCATCATTGTCATGCACAAAAAACTCATCATCATCAACCCTATTCGTCATCATCATCATCATCATCAATCATGCTGCTCATCATCGTTCATCATCATGCTTATTATCATAGTCACCATCATTATCTTCATCCCCAAAAAAAATCATCATCATCAACATTTACCATAGTTCATCATCATCATCAAGATCATCGTCATCATCACAACAATCATCATTCATCATCAACATTTACCATAGTTCATCGTCGTCGTCGTTGTCATCATTATCATCAAAATCATCATCATCTTAATCACTATCATTATTCATCATCATGCTCATAATTGTTCTTGATCATCATCATCACAATCTCCATCAACACCATCACTATCATCATTCATTATCAAAACATTCAATATCATCGTCATCATCATCGAATCCTACTTGTCATCCTCAACATCGTCATCATCATCATTCATCATTGTTCATCATTGTTCATCATCATCGTTCATCTTCATCATCGTCATCATCACAATCGTCGTCATAACCATCACTATCATCATTCATTCTCGACACATTGAACATCATCATCACCATCATCATGAAGATCGTCATCATTATCATAATCACTATCATCATTCATCATCATTAGAATCATCGTCACCCTCAATAATATCATAAATCATCATTGTCATCCACAAAAAGATCTTCATCATTAACGTTTACCATAGTTCATTATCATCATGATCATGATCATCACCATCACTATCAACATTCATTATGGACACATCGAATATCATTATCATGATCAATCCTATTCGTCATCATCGCCATCACCATCATCATCACCATTGCTATCATCATCCACCATATTGCTCATCGGACATCATATTGCTGATCATCATCGTTCATCATCATGGTCATCATCATCATCATGATCATTAGAATCACCATCATCACCATCACTATCATCATTCATTATCGACACATTGAATATCATCATCATTATCAATCTTAGTCGTCATACTCAACATCATAACCATCATCATCAAGATCATGTTATTCATCATTCATCATTATGCTCATCATCGTAATCAGCATCATCATCGTTCATCAGCATCATCATCATCATCATCATCACCATCATCATAATCATCATCATCACCATTCATCATTATGCTCATCATCGTAATCAGCATCATCATCGTTCTTCATCATCATCATCATCATCACCATCATCATCACCATCACCATCATCGTTCATCATCTTAATCATCATCATCATCATCACCCTCAACATCATCATAAGTCATCATCGTCATCCTCAAAAAAATCATCATCATCAACATTTACCATAGTTCATCACAAATATCATCATCATTAAGATCATCATCATCATTGTCACCCAGAAAAAAAATCATCATCCATCATCATCATCGTCACCCTCAACATAATCATAAATCATTATCGTCATCCACAAAAAGTAACCATCATCAACGTTTATCGTAGTTCATCATCGTCATCATCAACATCATCATCACTATTATCATTGATCATCATGCTCATCATCGTTCATCATCATCATCATCATCATCATCATCGTCGTCGTCATTGTCATCATCATCATCGTCATCGAAAAAAAAATCATCAGCATCAACGTTTACTGTAGTTCATCATAATTATCATCATCATCATCATCAAGATCATCATCATCATCATCATCACTATCATCATCCACCATCATGCTCATTATCATTCATCATCTCGCTCATCATCATCATGTTCACATCGTTCATCATCCTCATCATCACCATCATCATAATCACCCTCAATATCATCATAAATCATTATCGTCATCATCGTATATCCTATTAATCATCCTCTACATCATTATCATCATCATCATCATCACAATCGCAATCATCACCATCACTATCATCATTCATTATAGACACATCGAATATCATCATTATCATCATCATCATCATCATCACTATCATCGTTCATCATCATGCTCATCATCATTCATCATCATCATCATCAAGATCATCATCATCGTCATCATCATCATCATCATCATGATTATCATCATCATCAAGATCATCATCATCATCATCACTGTCATCATCCATCATCATGCTCATTATCGTTCATCATCACGCTCACCATCATCATCATGATCACACCGTTCATCATCATCATCATCATCTTCACCCTCAATATCATCATAAATCGTTATCGTCATCATCATATATCTTATTCGTCATCCTCAACATCATCATCACATCATGATGCTCATCATTGTTCATCATCATCACAATCGCAATCATCGCCATTACTATCATCATTGATTATCGACACATTGAATATCATCATCATCACTATCATCATTCTCATCATCATTCATCATCATCATCATCATCATCATCATGATCACTATCATCATTCATCATCATCATCACTATCATCATTCATCATCATTCTCATCATTGTTCAACATATTGCTAATCATCATCATCAACACCATCATTATCATCATCATCATCATCATTATCATCATCATCGTCATTCATCATCATTATCATCATCATAATCGTCATCATCATCACTATCATCATTCATCATCATGATCTTGATCATCATCATCATCATCATCATCATCATCATCATCATCATCATCATCATCGTCATCATCGTCACCCTCAGTACCATCATAGTCATTATCATCACCCACAAAAAATCATCATCATCAACATTTACCATAGTTCTTCTTCATTGCCATCATCATCATCAAGATCAACATCATCATCACAGCAATCATCATTCATCATCGTGCTCATCATCATTCATCGTCATCATCACTATCATCATTCATTATCATGCTCATCATTGTTCAGCATATTGGTGATCATCATCACCAACATCATCATCGTCGTCATCATCATCATCAACATCATCATCGTCATCATCATCATTATCATTATCATCATCATCATCATCATTATCATTCATCATCATCATCATCATCCTCATCGTTCATCATCATCACCATCATCATCATAATCGTCATCATCAATCATCATCATCATCCCTATCATCATTTCACATCATGATCTTGATCATCATCATCATCATCATCATCGTCACCCTCAGCACCATCATAATCATTATCATCATCCACAAAAAAATCATCATCATCATCAACGTTTACCATAGTTCTTCTTCATTGTCATCATCATCATCAAGATCAATATCTTCATCATAACAATCATCATTCATCATCATGCTCAGCATCATTCATCATCATCACTATCAGCATTGTGCTCATCATCGTTCATTATCAACATCATCGTCGTCACCCTCGATAATATCATAAATCATCATTATCATCCACAAAGAAATCATCATCATCAATGTTTACCGAAATACATCATTGTCATCATCATCACCATCATCATCATCATCATCATCATTACAATCGTCATCATCACCATCACTATCATTATTTATCATTGACACATTGAATATCATCATCATCATCATCAATCCTATCCATCATCATCATCATCATGATCATCATCTATCATCATGCTCATCATTGTTCATCGTCACCATCATCCTCATCATCATGCTAATCGTCATGCATCATCATCACAAATCAATATCGTCATCAATAAAAAAATCATCATCATCAATGTTTACCATAGTTCATGATCATTGTCATCATCATCATAACAATCGTCATTCATCATCATGCTCATCATCGTCATCATGATCATTCATCTTCACAATCGCTATCGCCATTCATTATCCACACATTGGATATCATAATCATCATCATCATTATCATAATTCATCATCATGCTCATCATTGTTCATCATTATGGTAATCATCATTCATCATCATCATCAACATTGTTTACCGTAGTTCAACATCATCATCATCATCATCATGCTCACCATCGTTGATCATCTTGCTCATCATCGTTGATCATCTTGCTCATCATCGTTTATCATCAACAACATCATAATAATAATCATCATCATCATCATCGTAATCCACCAAAAAATCATCATCATCAACGTTTACCGTAGTTCATTATCATCAAAATCATCATCATCTTCATCACTATCATCTTTCATGATCATGCTCATAATTGTTCATTATCATGCTCACCATCTTTCATCATCACAATCTCCATCAACACCATCACTATCATCCTTCATTATCTACACATTCAATATCATCGTCATCATGATCAAATCCTACTCGTCTTCATCATCATCATCATAATCATCATTCAACATCATGTTCATCATCATGCTCATCAATCATCATCATCACAATCGCCGTCATCACCATCACTATCATCATTCATTCTCAACACATTGAATATCATTATCATCATCAATCCGATTCGTCATCCTCAACATCATCATCATAACCATCATCATCATAATCATCATCACTATCATCATTTATCATAGTTCATCATCATTATCCTAATCATCGTCACCCTCAATAATATCATAAATCATCATTGTCATACACAAAAAAAAAAATTATCATCATTAACGTTTAACGTAGTACATCATCACCATGATCATCATCATCACCATCACTATCATCATTCATTATCGACACATCGAATATCATCATCATCATTATCAATCCTATTTGTCATCAACATCACCACCATCATCCATCATGATGCTCATTATCATAATCACCATCATTATCATCATCATCATCATCATCATTGTTCATCATCATCATCATCATCATAAATCATTATCATCATCCACAAAAAGATCATCATCATCAATGTTTACCATAGTTCATCTTCATTGTAATCATTATCAAGAACATCATCATCACCATAACAATCATCATTCATCATGATGCTCATCCTCTCCATCATCATCATCACAATCTCCATCATCACCATCATTATCATCTTTCATTATCAACACATTGAATATCATCATGATCATCAATCCAATTCGTCATCCTCAACATCATCATCATCATCATCACTATCATCGTTCCTCATCATGCTCATCATCGTTCATCAATATGGTAGTCGTCGTTTATCATCATCATAATCATCATCGTCGTCGTCGTAATCCATAAAAAAATCATCATCATCAACATTTACTGTAGTTCATCATCATCATCATTATCATAAAGATCATCATCATCTTCATCACTATCATCATTCACCATCATGTTCATAATCGTTCATATTAGGCTCACCATCGTTCATCATCATCATCATCATACTCACATTTGTTCATCATCATTACCATCATCACCATAACTATCATCGTTCATTATCGACACATTCAAAATCATCGTCATCATCATCAATCCTATTCGTCATCCTCAACATCATCATCATCACTATCATATTTCATTATCATGCTCATCATCGTTCATCATCATCATCATCATCACTATCATCATTAAGATCATCGTCATTATCATCATCATAATAGTGATGGTGATGATAGCGATTATGATGATGATGATGTTGATGATGAACGATGACGATGACGATGATGAACTATGGTAAACGTTGATGATGATATTTTTTTGTGGATGACAATAAAGATTTATGATGATGTTGAGGGTGACGATGATGATGATGATGATGAACAATGATTAGTGTGATGATGAATGATGATAGTGATGAAGATGATGGTGATGATCTTGATGATGAGGATGATGGTGATGATGAACGATGATGATGATGGTAATGATGATGATGATGATGATTATGATAATGAGCATGATGACGAATGATGATGATAATGATAATGATGAATGATGATGACGCTGATGTACGATGATGAGCATGATGATGAATGATGGTAGTGGTAGTGGATGACGAATAGGATTGCTGATTATGATGATATTCAATGTGTCGATAAAGAATGATGATAGTGACAGTGACGATGCTGACTGGGATGATGATGATCATGATCATGATGATGAATGATGATGAGCATAATGATGAACGATGATGAGCAAGATGATGGAAGATGATTTTGATGATGATGATGTTGATGATGAACAACGGTAAATGTTGATGATGATGATGATTTATGATGATGTTGAGGGTAACGATGATGATGATGATGATGATGATGATGATGATGATGATGTACAATGATGAGCATGATGATGATAGTGATGATGATGATGTTGAGGATGACGAATAGGATTCATGATGATGATGATTTTCAGTGTGTCGATAATGAATGATGATAGTGATGGTGATTATGGCGATTGTGATGATGATGATTTTTTTGTGGATGATGATGAACGATGATGAGCAAAATGATTAATGATGATAGTCATGATGATAATGATGATGATCTTCATGAGGATGATGATGATGAGGATGACGAATAGGATTGATGATGATGATGAAGTACGGTAAACGTTGATGATGATGATTTTTGATGGATGACGATGACGATTTTTGATGATGTTGACGGTGATAATGATGATCATGATCATGATGATATTGATGATAATGATGATGATAACGATGATAAAAGATGATGATGAACGATGATTAGCACGATGATGAATGATGATAATGATGATCTTAATGATGATGATGATGATTTATGATATTGTTGAGGGTGACGATGTTGATGATGATGATAATGAACGATGATGATGATGATGAGCACGATGATGGATGATGATAATGATGACATAATGATGATGATCTTCATGATGATGATGATGATGATGTTGAGGATGATATTCAATGTGTCGATAATGAATGATGATAACGATGGTGATGATGACGATTGTGATGATGATGAGCATGATGATGAATGATGATAGTGATGATGGTGATGATGATGATGACAATGATGATGAAGTACAGTAAATATTGATGATGATGATTTTTTAATGGATGACGATGATGATTTTTGATGATGATGATGATGATGATGGTGATGATGATGATGATGAACAATGATGAGCATGAGCATGAATGATGATAGTGATCATGATGATGATGAATAATAATAGTGATGATGATGATGATGGTCTTTATGATGATGATGATGTTGAGGATGACGAATAGGGTTAATGATGATGATGATATTGCATGTGATGATAATGAAAAAAAATTTAATTATTATAAATTTTGATATATGAATTATTCTTTAATAATATAAAATAATATATAATATTTTTAATTTAAAATGTAAAAGTTATATTTATTTTTTACTTTCTAAATAATGTTTAAAATAATTTAATCAAATATATAAAATAATAACATATATTATTTTAAATAAACTATAAGCTACAAAAAAATGGATATTTATTAAAAAATATATTAAGTTTTTTAATTATTACCATTTTGTATATCAATGTTAAAAGGAATATTTTTTCTTTCTACTCATGAAGTGGTTAAAATATGTTTAAACATCCTCATATTCAAGTAATTTTCAAGTATTTGATATTTATTAAAAAATATTTTTTATTTAATGATTACCATCATCTATATCAACAATAGATGGAAAAAATTTTCTTTATACTAATGAAGAGTTTAAAATATGTTTCAACATCCTTACATTCAAGTAATTTTCATGCATTTACAATATAGTTTATACATAAAATATCATGTTTTTATACCATTCCTTGATAATAAAATAATTAATTTTTCAAAAATAGGCTTAAAAGAAATATTTTAAAGAAGTAAGAAGAAGATAGTAAATTTTATATTTTAAATAAAAATATTTTAATTTAATCAAAATTAAAAAAAATTTAACAAATTAAATATTTATTATGATTGTAAAATAACATATAATATTCTCCTCTTAAAAGCATAAGTTTTTATTTTTTAAAATTTTCTTTTAAACAATACTTAAAATAGTTGAATCAAACATATAAAAAATATATTCTATTATCTATCATCCAAATATATATGACATTAAATAAATAATATGCTATCTTAAAACATTACATCTCTTAAAAAAATATCATCTTTTAAATGAATTTTATCATGTTTATCGACGATACTAGCATCCTATTTTTTTTTACGTACAAATGATGTTGTGAAAATATTTCAACATCTTTACCAACAATTAATTTTAATATCTTTGTAGCATTGTTGATTCAAAAATTTTGTATTTGTATATCTGAACTTAATGATGAAGTAATATATTTTTCAAAAATTATTTTATATGGATGGTCTTAAAAGCGGATAGAAAAATAATAATTTTTTTGTTTTAATTAAAATTTGTAAATAGAAGATAAAATTATTAAATTATTATAAATTTTGATATATGAATTTTTCTTTAATATTATAAAATAATATATAATATTTTTAATTTCAAATTTAAAAATTTTTATTTGTTTTTTACTTTCTAAATAATGTTTAAAATAGTTTAATCAAATATATAAAATAATATCATATATTATACTACTATTACATCAATATATAGGATGAAATTATATAAGATGTGAAATAAATTATAAGCTATATTAAAATTGAATATTTAATAAAAAATATCTTTTTAACGATTATAATTTTTTATATGAAAACTTTATATGTTGTCCTTCTACTAGTGCAGTGATTAAAATATGTTTCAACATCCTCACATTCAAATAATTTTTATACATTTACAATATAGTTTCTTCATAAAATATCATATTTTTATATCCTTCCTTGATAATAAAGTAATTAATTTCTCAAAAATAGACTGAAAAGAGAGATTTAAAAAAAAAGTTAGACTAAGATAATAAATTTTTTATTTTAAAGAAAAATATTTTTATTTAAAATTTGTAAATAAAACATAAAAGTTAATCAACTAATATAACTTTAAAATTTTAATTATTTATTATAATTGTAAAATATTATGTAATATTCTTAATTTGAATTCATAATTTTTTTCTTTTCTTAATTTTCTTTTAAACAATCCTTAAAATAGTCAAATCAAACATATAAAAGAAAAAAAAATATTACTTTTTATATCATCCAAATATATATGATCTGTTATCTGAAAACTTTACATTTCTTAAAAAATATTTTATCTTTTAAATGAATCCTATCATATATATCAACGATAATAGCATGTTATATATTTTTTTTTCATACAAATGATGTTGTTAAAAAGTATTTCAACATCCTTACCAACAACTAATTTTATTGTCTTTTTAGCACTGTTGTTTGAAAACATGTTATATCTGTATATCTTAACTTAATAATAAAGTAATAAATTTTTCAAAAATTATTTTAAATGGATGGTCTTAAAAGTAGGGGAAAATGATAAATTTTTTAACTAAATATATTTTAAATAAAATTTATAAAAAACATATAAAATATTAAATTATTATAAATTTGGATGTATGAATTATTTTTTAATATTATAAAATAACATATAATATTTTGAAATTAAAATTTAAAATTTTTATTTATGTTTTAGTTTTTAAATAATGTTTAAAATAGTTTATTCAAGTATATAAAATAATAACATATAGTAAGCTACTTATTATATAAATATATACAATAAAACTTTACAAGTTGTTAAATAAATTTAAGCTATGCTAAAATTTGATATTTATTAAAAAATATTATTTTTTAATAACTACCATTATCTATATCAACCGTAAATGAAAAAAAATTTATTTATACTAATAAAAAGTTTAAAATATGTTTCAACATCCTCACATTCAAACAATTTTCATGCATTTGCAATATAATTTACACATAAAATATCATGTTTTTATACCCTTCTTTAATAATAAAGTATTTAATTTTTCAAAAATAGGCTTAAAAAAATTTTCAAAAAGTAAGAAGAAGATAGTAAATTTAATATTTTAAATAAAAATCTTTTAATTTAATCAAAATTAAAACAACTTCAATAAATTAATTATTTATTATGATTATAAAATAATATATAATATTTTCCTTTTAAAAACATATTTTTTAATATTTTTAAATTTTCTTTTAAACAATACTTAAAATAGTTGAATTAAACATATAAAAAAATATATTATATTATCTATCATCCAAGTATATATGATCTTAAATAAATAATATGCTATCTTAAAACATTACATCTCTTAAAAAAAAATATCATCTTTTAAATGAATGTTATTATATATATCGACAATACTAGCATCCTATTTTTATTTTTTTTATACTAATAATGTTCAACATCTTTACCCATAAATAACTTTAATGTCTTTGTAGCATTGTTGATTCAAAAATTTTGTATGTGTATATCTTAACATAACAATGAAGTAATATATTTCTCAAAAATTATTTTAGATGGATGATCTTAAAAGCAAATGGAAAAATTATAATTATTTTGTTTTAATTGAATACAATTTAATTAAAATTTGTAAATAAAGGATAAAATATTAAATTATTACAAATTTTGATATATGAATTATTATTTAATATTAAAAAATAATATATAATATTTTTAATTTCAAATTTAAAACTTTTATTTATTTTTTACTTTCTACATAATGTTTAAAATAGTTTAATAAAATATATAAAATAATAACACAAGTTATACTACTATTACATAAATATATAAAATGTTAAATAAATTATAAGATATACTAAAATTAGATATTTATTTAAAAAATATTTTTTTGAATAATTACCATTTGTTATATCAACTTTATAAGGAATATTTTATCTTTCTACTAGTAAAGTGATTAAAATATGTTTCAACATCCTCACATTCATAAAATATCATAATTTTATATCAACCCTAATTTTCAAGCGTTTGCAATATAAATTGTTCATAAAATATCATAATTTTATATAATTCCTTGATAATAAAGTAATTAATTTCTTGAGGATAAAGTAATTAATTTCTCCAAAATAGACTAAAAAAAAGATTTTAAAAAATAAGTTAGAATAAAATAGTAAATTTTTTATTTTAATTTAATATTTGTAAGAAAATATAAAAGTTAATCAATTAATATAACTTTAACATTTTAATTATTTATTATAATTGTAAAATGTTATGTAATATTCTTAATTTGAAATCATAATTTTTTATTTTTTATTTTTCTATTAAACAATCCTAAAAATAGTTAAATCAAACATATAAAAGAACAAAAATATTATATTATCTATCATTCAACTATATATGATCTTAATTAAATCATAAGTTATCTGAAAACATTACATTTCTTAAAAAACATATTATCTTTTAAATGAATCCTATCATATATATATATATATATTGTTAAAAAGTATTTTAACATCCTTACGAACAAGTAATTTGAATGTCATTTTAGCATTATTGATTGAAAACATGTTATATCTGTATATCTTAACTTAATAATAAAGTAATAAATTCGTCAAAAATTATTTTAATTGGATGGTCTTAAAATTAGGGAAAAATGATAAACTTTTTTAACTAAATGTATTTTAAATAAAATTTCTAAACAACATATAAATATTAAATTATTATAAATTTAGATAGATAAATTATTTTTTAATATTATAAAATAATATATAATATTTTTAAATTAAAATTTATAAATTTTATTTATTATTTACCTTCTAAAATAATGTTTAAAATATTTTATTCAAATATATAAAATAATAACATATATTAAGCTACATATTATATAAATATATACAATAAAACTTTATAAGTTGTTAAATAAATTTAAGCTATGCTAAAATTTGATATTTATTAAAAAATATGTTTTACTTAAATATATTTTAATTAAAATATGTAAATTAAAGATAAAAATATTAAATTATAATAAATTTTAATATATGAATTATTTTTTAATTTTGTAAAATAATATATAATATTTTGAATTTAAAATTTTTATTTACCTTTTTACTTTCTAAATCATGTTTAAAATAGTTTAGTCAAATATATAAAATAATAACATATATTATACTGCTATTATGTAAATATATACAATAAAATTGGATAAGATGTTGAATAAACTATAAGCTATACTAAAATACGATAATTATTAAAAAAAATAATTTTTTTAATGATTATCATTTTTTATATCAACTTAAAAAAAATATTTTTTTTCTTTTTACTAATAAAGTTCAACATCCTCATATTCAAGTAATTTTCATGCATTTGCAATATAGTTTATTCATAAAATATCATATTTTTATACCCTTCCTTGATAATAAAGTAATTAATTTCTTAAAAATAGGCTGAAAAGAAAGATTTTAAAGAAAATCTTAGAAGAAGATAGTAATTTTTTTTATTTTAAATAAAAATATTTTAATTTAATATTTTTAAATAAAATATAAAAGTTAAAAAATTAATATAACTTCAATATTTTAATTATTTATTTCCATCGTAAAATAATATAGAATATTCTTAATTTGAAATCACAAGTTTTTCTTTTTTTAATTTTTTGTTAAACAGTCCTTAAAATAGTTTAATGAATAATATAAAATAATAACATATAATAAATTAATATTATGTAAAAATATATGATGAAATTTTATAAGATGTTAAATAAATTATATTAAAAATTTTATTGATTACCATTTTTATATGAAATTGATAAGGAATATTGTTTCTTTATACTACTGAAGTGGTTAAAATCTGTTTCTTCAAGTAATTTTTATGCATTTGCAATATATTTTATTCATAAAATGTTATATTTTTATACATTTCTTTGATAATAAAGTAATTAATTTATCAAAAATAGGCTTAAAAGAAAGATTTTAAAGAATAAGTTAGAAGAAGATAGAAAATTTTTTATTTTGAAGAAAAATATTTTAATTTAATATTTTTAAATAAAATATATAAATTAATAAATTAATATAACTTCAACATTTTAATTATTTTTTATGATTGTAAAATAGTATATAATATTCTTAATTTGAAATCATATGTTTTTCTTTTTTTAATTTTTTTGAACAATCCTTAAAAGATTTTAATCAAACATATTAAAAAAATATATTATATTATCTATTACCTAAATATATATATAATTTTAAGTAAATAATAAGCTATCTTAAAACTATATATCTTTTTAAGAAAATATCATCTTTTAAATGAATCCTATCATGTACAATAGTATTTCAACCTCATCACCAAGTAATTTGAATGCCTTTGTAGCATTGTTGATTGAAAATATGTTATATCTGTATATCTTAATTTAATAATGGAGTAATACATTTTTCAAAAATTGTTTTAAATGGATGATCTTAAAAGTGGGGGAAAATGATAAATATTTTAAATTAAATATATTTTAACTACAATTTGTAAATAAAAGATAAAAATATTAAATTATTATAAATTTTGATATATGAATTATATTTTCCTACTATAAAATAACATATAATATTTTAAGTTAAAATTTAAAAATTTTATTTATTTTTTACTTTGTAAATAATATTTAAAATAGTTTATTCAAATATATAAAATAATAACACATATTAAACTACTTATTATATAAATATATACAATAAAACTTTATAAGTTTTTAAATAAATTTTAAGCTACGCCAAAGTTTGATATTTATTAAAAGTTGTTATGTTTTTTAATGATTACTATTATTTGTATCAACGTCAAATGGAAAAAATTTTCTTTATACTAATAAGGTGTTTAAAATATGTTTCAACATTTTCATGTTAAAGTAATTTTCATACATTTTCAATATAGTTTATTCGTAAAATATCATGTTTTTATACCCTTTTTTGATAATAAATTAATTAATTTCTTAAAAATAGGTTGAAAGGAAGGATTTTACAGAAGAAGTTAAAAAAAGATAGTAAATTTTTTATTTTAAAAAAATATATTTTAATTTAATATTTTTAAATAAAATATAAAAATTAATAAATTAATATAACTTGCACATTTTAATTATTTATTATGATGGAAAAATAATACATAGTATTCTTAATTTG
This sequence comes from Canavalia ensiformis, assembly GCA_026541065.1. NCBI lineage: Eukaryota > Viridiplantae > Streptophyta > Magnoliopsida > Fabales > Fabaceae > Canavalia > Canavalia ensiformis. The sequence continues at coordinate 342,606 of JAMKYM010000332.1, read as the reverse complement.
AAATCATAGGATGTTATCTATTTTTTTTTCATACAAATGATATTGTTAAAAAATATTTCAACATCTTCACTATTAAATGTCTTTGTAGCATTGTTGATTCAAAAATTTTATATTCGTATATCTTAACTTAAAAATGAAGTAGTAAATTTTTCAAAAATTATTTGATATGGATGGTCTTAAAAGGAGATGAGAAAATGATAAAAAACTTTTAATTAAATATATTTTAATTAAAATTTTTAAATAAAATAAAATAATTTAATTATTATAAATTTTGATATATGAGATATTCTTTAATATTATAAAGTAATATTTAATATTTTTAATTTAAAATGTAAAATTTTTATTTATTTTTTATTTTCTAAATAATGTTTAAAATAGTTTAATCAAATATATAAAATAATAACATATATTATACTCCTTATACGTAAATATATATGATGAAATTATTTAAGATGTTAAATAAATTATAAGTTATACAAAAATTGGATATTTATTAAAAAAATATATTAAATTTTTTAATAATTACCATTTTTTTTCAATGTTAAAGAAAATATTTTTTCTTTTTGCTAATGAAGTGGTTAAAATATATTTCAACATCCTAACATTTAGGTAGTTTTCATGCATTTGCAATTTAGTTTATTCATAAAGTATCATAGATTTTATCTTTTTAATTTTGTTTTAAACAATCCTTAAAATAGTTTAATCAAATATATAAAATAATAACATATATTATGCTATTATTATGTAAGCATATTCAATGAAATTTTATAAGATGTTAAATAAATTACAAGTTATACTAAAATTGGATATTTGATAAAAACATATTAAATTTTTTAATAATTACCACTTTTTATATCAACATTAAAAGAAATATTTTTCTCTATACTAATGAAGTGGAAATATGTTTCAACATTCTCGCATTCAAGTAGTTTTCATCGGATGCACAGATAAGGAGGTTCTCACCTCAAGACAATGCTAAGGGAAAGAGAATTTGAGAGAAAAACTCACTATGAAAATTCTGATTTCTATCAATGATTCCAACCCAAAATGACTACAATGTGTCTTTATATAGACCAAAGGAGCTGCATTAATGTGGATCTTGGATCAACCTCTTTCCTTCCCTAAAAACAGCTTGGATTGACCCAAAATACAAGTCATGTATCCAGCCACTATGCAGCCCTAATTGGGCTTGGATAAGCCCATGTTATGGGTATAAGAATTATTTTAAAAAAGAAAGATTTAAAAAAAGTAAGAAGAAGATAGTAAATGTTTTATTTTAGAGAAAAATATTTTAATTTAATATTTTTAAATAAAATAACAAAATTAAAATAAATTTAACAAAATAATTATTTATTATGATTGTAAAATAATATATAATATTCTTAATTTGAAATCATAAGTTTTTCTTTTTTTAATTTTCATTTAAAAAATTCTTAAAATAGTTTAATCAAACATATAAAAAAAACATATTATATTATCTATTACCCAGATATATATTATCTTAAATAAATAATAAGCTATCATAAAACTTTACATCTTTTAAAAAAATATTATCTTTTAAATAAATTTTATCATATACATAAACAATAATAAGATGCTATTTATATTTTTGCATACAAATGATGTTGTTAAAAATATTTCAACATCTTCACCAAAAAATAATTTTAACATCGTTGTAGCATTGTTGATTAAAAAATTCTATATTTGTATTTCTTAACTTAATAATGAAGTAATAAATTTCTCAAAAAGCATTTTATATTGATGATCTTAAAAGCAAAGGGAAAAATCATAAATTTTTTTGTTTTAATGAAATATATTTTACTTAAATTTTTTAAATAAAAGATAAAGGTATAAAATTATTATAAATTTTGATATATGAATTTTTCTTTAATATTATAAAATAATATATAATATATTTAATTTTAATTTTAAATTTTTTATTTATTTTTTACTTTCTAAATAATGTTTAAAACAGTTTAATCAAATATATAAAATAATAACATGTATTATACTATGTATTACATAAATATATATAATAAAATTATATAAGATTTTAAATAAATTATAAGATAGTAAATTTCTTATTTGAAAGAAAAATATTTTAATTTAGTATTTTTAAATAAAATATAAAATTTACTAAATTAATATAATTTCCAGAAATTAATTATTTATTATGATTGTAAAATAATATATAATATTCTTAATTTGAGGAAATTATATAAGATGTTAAATAAACTATAAGCTAAACTAAAATTGGATATTTGTTAAAAAAATATTAATTTTTTAATGATTACCATTTTCTATATCAACATTAAAAGGAATATTTTTTCTTTATACTAATGAAATTGTTAAAATATGTTTTAACATCACATTGAAGTAACTTTCATGCATTTACAGTTTATTCATAAAATATTATATTTTTATACCCTTCCAATATAATAAACTAAATAATTTCTCAAAAATAGGCTAAAAACAAAGATTTTAAAAAAGAAGTCAGAAGAAGATAGTAAAACTTTTATTTTAAAAGAAAATATTTTAATTTAACATTTTTAAATAAAATATCAAAATTAAAATAACTTCAACAAATTAATTTTTTAGTATGATTGTAAAATAATATATAATATTATTAATTTGAAATTATAAATATATAATTTAATCAAATATATAAAAAGAAAAAAAATATTATATTATCTATCATCCAAATATATATCCTCTTAAATTAATCATAAGCTATCTTAAAACTTTACATTTTTTAAAATAATATTATCTTTTAAATTAATTCTTTAATATTTATCAATGAGAATAGGATGCTATTTATTTTTTTCATAGAAATGATATTGTTAAGAAAACATATTCACCAACAAGTAATTTTAATGTCTTTGTAACATTGGTGATTTAAAAAAAGGTTATATTTGTATATCGTAACTTAATATTGAAGTAATAAATTTCTACAAATTGTTTTAAATGGATAATCTTAAAAGTTGAGGAAAAAATGATAATTTTTTATTTAAAGGTATTTTAAAATAAAAGATAAAAATATTAAATTATTATAAATTTCAATATATGAATTATTCTTTAATATTATTAAATAATATATAATATTTTGATTTAAAATTTAATATTTTTATTTATTTTTTACTTTCTAAATAATGTTTCAAAATGGTTTTATCAAATATATAAAATAATAACATATATTAAACTACTTATTATATAAATATATACAATAAAACTATATAAGATGTTAAATAAATTTTAAGCTATGTTAAAATTTGATATTTATTAAAAAATAAAATTTTTTAATGATTACCATTATGTATCTCACAACCTTAAATGAATTTTTTTTTATTATACTAATGAAAAGTTTAAAATATGTTTCAACATCTTCACATTCAAGTAATTTTCATGCATTTACAATATAATTTATTCATAAAATATCATATTTTTATACCCTTCTTTGATAATAAAGTAATTAATTTATCAAAAATAAGCTTAAAAGAAAGATTTTAAAGAAGTAAAAAGAAGATAGTAAATTTTTTATTTAAAAAAAAATATTTTTATTTAATAGTTTTAAATAAAATATTAAATTTAAAATAACTTCAACAAATTAATTATTTGTTATGATTGCAAAATAATATATTATATTCTCTTTTTAAAATCATAAGTTTTTATTTTTTAATTTTCTTTTAAAAAGTCCTTAAAATAGTATAAGCAAACATATAAAAAAACATATTATATTATCTATCACCCAAATATATATATGATCCTAAATAAATAATAAGTTATCTTAAAATGCTACATCTTTTAAAAAAAAATCATATTTTAAATAAATTCTATCATATATATATATATATATATATATACATATATATATATATTTATATATATATATATATATATATATATCAACAATACTAACATTATATATATTACTTTACATACAAATGATGTTATTAAAAATATTTCAACATCTTGACCAACAAGTAATTTTAATGTCTTTGTAGTATTGTTGATTTAAAAATTTTATATTTGTATATTCTAATTTAATAATGAAGTATTAAATTTCTCAAAAATTATTTTGAATCGATGGTCATAAAAAGCAGATGGAAAAATGATAAATTTTATATTTTAATTAAAATTTGTAAACAAAGATAAAATAAAAAATTATGATAAATTTTAATATATGAATTATTCTTTAATATTATAAAATAATCATATAATATTTTAAATTTTAAATTAAAATTTTTATTTATTTTTTACTTTCTAAATAATGTTTAAAATAGTTTAATAAAATATATAAAATAATAACATATATTATACTACTATTAGGTAAATATATGAGATGAAATTATATAAGACGTTAAATAAATTATAAGTCATACTAAAATTGGATATTTATTAAAAAATTATTTTTTTTATTGATTGCAATTTTTATATCAACGTTAAATAAGCTATACTAAAATTTTATTTTTATTAAAAAAAATAGTTTTTAATGATTACCATTTTTTTATATCAACGTTGTAAGGAATATTTTTTCTTTCTACGAGTAAAGTGATTAAAATATGTTTTAATATCCTCACATTCAAATAGTTTTTATGCATTTAAAATATAATTTATTGATAAAATATTATATTTTTATACGGTTCCTTAATAATAAACTAATTAATTTCTAAAAAATAGGCATAAACAAAAGGTTTTAAAGAAGTAAGATGAAGATAGTAAATTTTTTATTTTAAAAAAATATTTTAATTTAAAAAAAAATTAATATAACTTTAAAATTTTAATTATTTTATTATAATTGTAAAATAGTATATAATATTCTTAATTTGAAATCATAAAATTTACTTTTTTAAATTTTCTTTTAAACAATTCTTAAAATGTTTTAATTAAATATATAAAAAAAAGTATATTATATTATTTATCACCCAAAATATACATGATCTTAAATCAATAGTAAACAATCTTAAGACTTTACATCTCTTAAAAAAATTATTAATTTTTAAATAAATTTTATCATATATTTCAATGAGAATAGGATGCTATGTATTTTTTTCATACAAATAATGTTGTTAAAACATATTTCAACAAATTAACAAACAAGTAGTTTTAATATCTATGTAGTGTTGCTAATTCAAAAAATGGCAGTGTTGCTCATTCAAAAAATGGCTTATGATTTATTTAAAATCATATATATTTGGATAATATATAATATAATATATGTTTTTATATGTTTGATTAAATTCTTTTAAGGGTTGTTTAAAGAAAAATTAAAAAAGAAAAATTTATGATTTCAAATTAAGAATATTATATATTATTTAACAATCATAATAAATATTTAATTTGATGAAATTATTTTAATTTTGATATTTTATTTCAAATTATTAATTTTAAATATTTTTCTTTAAAATAAAAAATTCTCTTTCTTCTCCTAACTTCTTCTTTAAAATTTTTTTTAGCCTATTTTTAAAAAATTAATTATTTTATTATCAAGGAAGGGTATAAAAACATGGTATTTTATATAAATAAACTTTATATCAAATGCATGACAATTATTTGAATGTGAGAATGTTAAAACATATTTTACCCACTTTGTTAGTATAAAGGAAAAATATTCCTTTTAAGGTTGATATAGAAAATGGTAATAATTAAGAAAATTATCATTTTTAATAAATATCAAATTTTATTATAGTGTATAATTTAATTTAGATCTTATATAATCTTATCGTATAAATTTACGTAATATGAAGTATAATATATATTATTATTATATATATATTTGATGAAACTATTTTAAACATTATTTTAAAAGTAAAAAATAAAGAAAAGTTTAAAAATTTTATCTAAAAACATTATATATTATTTATAATTTTAAAAAATTATTAATATATCAAATTTTCTAATAATTTACTATTTTTTTTCTTTTATTTAACAATTTTAGTTAAAATATTAAATTAAAACAAAAAATTTATCATTTTTCCTCTACTTTTAAGACCATCCATTTAAAACAATTTTGAAGAAATTTATTACTTCTTTAATAAGTTAAGATATACAGATATAACATTTTTTGAATAAAAAATGCTAAAAGATATTAAAATTACATTTTAGTGAAGATGTTGAAATATTTTTTTAGCAACATCATTTATATGCGAAAAATTGCATAACAATCTATTATTGTTGGTATATATGATAAAACTAATTTAAAAGATAATAATTTTTTTAATAAATATAAAATTTTTTATATTATAATTTTTAAGATCATATATATTTTGGTGATAGATAATATAATATTTTTTTTATATGTTTGATTAAACTATTTTGAGGATTGTTTAAAAGAGATTAAAAAAAAAAGATATGATTTTAAATTAAGAATATTATATATTATTTTACAATCATTATAAACAATTAAAATATTAAAGTTATAGTAATTTATTAACTTTTATATTTTATGTAAAAATATTAAATTAAAATATTTTTCTTTGAAATAAAAAATTTATAATCTTCTTCTAACTTCTTTTATAAAATCTTTCTTTTCAACCTATTTTTGAAAAATTAATTATTTTATTATCAAGGATATAAAAATATGATATTTTATGAATAAACTATATCATAATCCATGAAAATTACTTGAATAGGAACATGTTGAAACATATTTTAACTATTTTATTAGTATAAAAAAAAATTTCTTTTAAAGTTGATATAGAAAATGACAATCATTAAAAAATTAATCTTTTTAATAAATATCAAATTTTAGTATACCTTATATAATTTATTTAGCATCTTATATAAGTTTATCATATATATATTTATATAATACGTAGTATAATATATGTTATTATTTATATATTTGACTAAACTATTTTAAATATTATTTAGAAAGTTAAAAATAAAAAAATCTTAAATTAAAAATATTATGTATTATTTTATAATATTAAAGAAAAATTCATATATCAAAATTTATATTAATTTAATAATTTTATCTTTTATTTAAAAATTTTATTTAAAATATATTAACTAAAACAAATTTATCATTTTTTCATCTTCTTTCAAGACCATTCATATAAAATAATTTATGAAAAATTTATTACTTCATTATTAACTTAAGATATACAAATATAAAATTTTTGAATCAAAAATGCTATAAAGACGTTAAAATTATTTTTTGGTGAGGATATTGAAATGTATTTTAGGAATATCATTTGTTTGAAAAAAAATACATAGCATCCTATTATTGTTTATATATACTATAGAACTCATTTAAACAGATAAAATATTTTTTTAAGAGATATAAATTTTTAAGACGATTTATTATTTATTTAAGATCATATATATTTGGATAATAGATAATATAACATATTTTTTATATGTTTGATAAAACTATTTTAAGGATCTTTTAAATGAAAATTAAAAAAATAAAAATTTATAATTTCAAATTAAGAATATTATATATTATTTACAATCATAATAAATAATTAAAATTTTGAAATTATATTAATTTATAAATTTTTATATTTTATTTTAAAAATATTAAATTAAAATATTTTTCTTTAAAATAAATATTTTACTATCTTCTTCTAACTTCTTGTTTAAAATATTTTTTTTAGTCTATTTTGAAGAAATTAATTACTTTATTATCATAGAAGGTATAAAAACCTGATTTAGATAATAGATAATATAATATATTTTTTTATATGTTTGATTAAACCATTTTAAAGATTGTTTAAATAAAAATTAAAAAAAAAATAATTTATGATTTCAAATTAAGAATATTATATCTTATTTTTCAATCATAACAAAAATTATTTTGTTAATTTTTCAATCTTATTCGATTAAACTATTTTAAGAATTGTTTAAAATAAAATTAAAAAAAGACCTTATGATTTCGAATTAAGAATATTATATATTATTTTACAATCATTAAAAATAATTAAAAGGTTGAAGTTATATTAATTTACTAATTTTAATATTTTATTTAAAAATATAAATTTAAAATATATTTTTGAGATAAAAAAATTTACTATCTTCTTCTATATAGAAAATGGTAATCATTAAAAAAATTACTATTTTTTAATAAATATCAAATTTCATCATATATATTTACGTAATAGTAGTGTAATATATATTTTTATTTTATATATTTGACTAATCTATTTTAAACATTATTTATAAAATAAAAATAAAAATAAATATTAAAATTTAAATTAAAAATTATATATTATTTTATAATATTAAAGAATAATTTATATATCAAAATTTAGACTAATTTAATAATTTTATCTTTTATTTACAGATTTTAGTTAAAATATACTTAATTAAAACAAAAAATTTATTCCCTATGCTTTTAAGCCCATCCGTTGAAAAGAATTTTTGAAAATTTATTACTTTCATATCAAGTTAAGGATACAAAATATGATATTTTTTGAATGAACAATGCTACAAAAATATTAAAATTACTTGTGGGTGAATATGTTAAAATATTTTTTAAAAACATCATTTGTATATAAAAAATACATAGCATCCTATTATTATTGATATATATGATAAAATTCATTTAAAAGATAATATTTTTTTAAAAGATGTAAATTTTTTAGATTGCTTATTATTTATTTAAGATTATATATATTTGGCTTATAGATAATATAATATGTTTTTGTATATGTTTAATTAAACTTTTTTAAAGATTGTTTAAAAGAAAAAAAAAACTTATGATTTCAAATTAAGAATATTATATATTATTTTAAAATTATAATAAATAATTAATTTGATGAAGTTATTTTAATTTTTATATTTTATTTAAAAATATTAAATTAAAATATTTTTCTTTAAAATAAAAAATTTACTATCTTTTTTTAACTTTTCATTAAAATATTTCTTTTCAACCTATTTTTAAAAAATTAATTACTTTATTATCAAGGAAGAGTATAAAAACATGATATTTTATAAAAAACTATATGTCAAAAGCATGAAAACTACTTGAATGTGATGATGTTGAAACATATTTTAACCACTTCATTAGTAGAAAGGAAAAATATTCCTTTTAAGGTTGATATAAAAAATGGTAATTATAAAAAAAATGAATATATTTTTATTAAATATCCTATTTTAATATAGCTTATAACTTATTTAACATCTTATATAATTTCATCGTATATATTTACATAATTGTAGTATAATATGTTATTATTTTATATATTTGATTAAACTATTTTAAGGATTGTTTAAAAGAAAATTAAAAAAATAAAACCTTATAATTTCAAATTAAGAATATTATATATTATTTTACAATCATTAAAAATATTTAAAACGTTGAAGTTATATTATTTTATTAATTTTAATATTTTATTTAAAAATATTAAATTAAAATGTTTTTCTTTGAAATAAAAATTTACTGTCATTTTCTAATTTTTTTTTAAATCTTTCATTTCATGCTATTTTTAAGAAATTAATTATTTTATTATCAAGACGTATGAAAACATAATATTTTATGGATAAACTATATTGAAAATGTATGAAAATTATTTGAATATAAAGATATTGAAACATATTTTAACCATTTTATTAATAGAAAAAAAAATATCTTTCTAGCGTTGATATAAAAAATTGTAATTATTAAAAGATTAATATTTTTTAATAAATATCCTTTTTTAATATAGCTTATAGTTTATTTCACATCTCATCGTATACATTTACGAAGTAGTAGTACAATATATGTTATTAATTTATATATTTGATTAAACTAGTTTAACCATTATTTAGAAAGTAAAAATAAATAAAAATTTTACATTTTAAATTATTATATATTATTTTATAATATTAAAAAATAATTTATATATCTAAATTTATAATAATTTAATATTTTTATCTTTTATTTACAAATTTTAATTAAAATATATTTAATTAAAACAAAACATTATCAGTTTTCCATATGCTTTTAAGATCATCCATATAAAATAATTTTTAAAAAATTTAATACTTTATTATTAAGTTAAAATATACAAATATAAAATTTTTGAATCAACAATGCTACAAAACATTAAAGTTACCTGTTGGGGAATATGTTAAAATATTTTTATTTAGAAGATGATTTTTTTAAAGAAATGTAGTGTTTTAAAATAGATTATTATTTATTTAGGATCATATATATTTGAATGATAGATAATAAAATATATTTTTTAAGTTTGATTAAACTATTTTAACGATTGTTTAAAAGAAATTAAAAAAAGAAAAACTATTTAACTTATAATTTATTTAACATCTTATATAATTTTATCGTATATATTTATATAATAATAGTATAATATATGTTACTATTTTATATATTTGATTAAACTATTTTAAGAATTGTTTAAAAAAAAATTTAATAAAGGAAACTTTATGACTTTGAATTAAGAATATTATATATTATTTTAAAATCATAAAAAATAATTAAAATATTGAAGTTATATTAATTTATTAATTTTTATATTTTATTTAAAAATATAAAATTAAAATATTTTTCTTTGAAATAAAAAATTTACTATCTTCTTCTTACTTCTTTAAAATCTTTTGTTTATGCCTATTTTTTAGAAATGAATTACTCTATTATTAATGAAAAGTATAAAAACATTATATTTTATGAATAAACTATATTGCAAATGCATGAAAACTATTTGAATGAGAGGATGTTGAAACATATTTTAAGCACTTAATTAGTAAAAAGAAAAAACATTTTTTTTAATATTGATATACAAAATGGTAATCATTAAAAAAATTAATATTTTTTAATTAATATCCAATTTTGATATAAATTATAGTTTATTTAACATCTTATATAATTTTATTGTATATATTTACATAATAGTAGTATAATATATGTTATTATTTTATATATTTTATTAAACTAGTTTAAACATTATTTAGAAAGTAAAAAATAAATAAAAATTTTATATTTTAAATTAAAAATGTTATATATCAAAATTTATAATAATTAATTTTTTTTCATTATCATCACATTCAATGTCATCATCAATCCTATTCGTCATCCTCAACATCATCAAGATCATCATCATCATCATGCTCATCATTCATCATCTTAATCATCATCATCACAATCGCCATCACTATCATCATTCATTATCTACACATCGAATATCATCATGAATATCATCATTATCATCAATCCTATTCGTCATCCTCAACATCATCATCATCATTATTAATCATCATGCTCATCATCGTTCATTATCATCATCATCGTCACCTTCAACATCATAAAAAATCATCATCATCAACGTATACCATACTTCATCATTATTGTCACCATCATCACAATCATCATCATCACAATCATCATCATCATCATCATCATCATCACTATCATCATTCCTCATCATGCTTATCATCATTATCATCGTCATCCTCACAATTCCAATCATCACCATAACTATCATCATTCATTATTGACACAATGAATATCATCCTCATCAATCTTATTCATCATCATCACCACCAAGATCATCATCATCATCATCACTATCGTCATTCATCATGGTAATCATCGTTTATCATTATGCTCATCATCGTACATCAGCATCATCATCGTTTTTCATCATCATCATCATCATCATTCATCATCATCATAACAATAATAATAATAATCATCGTCATCAACATCATCCACAAAAAAATCATCATCATTAACGTTATTGTAGTTCATCATCATCACTATCATCATCAATCATCATGCTCATCATCGTTCATCGTCATCATCATCCTTGTCCTCGTCCTCCTCTTCCTCATAATAATCATCATCATCGCCATCCTCAACATCAACATATATCATTATCATCACCATCATCGTTCTTTATTATGCTCATCATCGTTCATCATCATCATCATCATCACCATCATCATCATCATTGCCATCATCATTCATCATCATCATCATCATCATCATCCTCAACATCATTATAAATCATCATTATCATCCCCAAAAAAATTATCATCATCAACGTTTACCATAGTTCATCACAAATATCATCATCATCATCACCATTAAGATCATCATCATTATCATCATCCATCATCATGCTCATCATCATCATTGTCATCTAGAAAAAAATCATCATCCATCATCATGCCCATCATGATCATCGTCACCCTTAACATAATCACAAATCATTATAGTCATCCACAAAAAAATCATCATCATCTACATTTATCGTAGCTCATCATCATCATCATCATTATAAAGATCATCATCATCATCATTACTGTCATCATCATTATCAAGATCATCATCATCATCATCACCATTATCACCATTGATCATCATGCTCATCATCGTTCATCATCATCATCATCATCATCATCATCATCATGATCACATCATTCCTCATCATCATCATCATCATCATCATTATCATCTTCACCCTCAATATCATCATAAATCATTATCGTCATCGTCATATATCCTATTCGTCATCCTCAACATCCTCAACATCATCACGATGCTCATCATCGTTCATCATCATCATCATCACAATCGCAATTATCACCATCACTATCATCATTCATTATCGACACATTGAATATCATCATCATCATCATCACTATCATCATTCATCATAATGC